>JAIUZE010066803.1:0-49455 GCA_022085475.1 Heliosperma pusillum
CTATTTTTATAGTGAAAATATTTTTACGGATACTTTTCAGCGAAATTAAGTTTTAATTTAGAATTTTATTTTCCGAGTCGAATTTAGAATTTCCGAGTTCGTATTTGGAATTTCCGCGAGTTTTCAAGTAAAACCCGTCTTAAGCCGTCATTGACTTTTGTTGACTTTTTCCTCATACTCCCTCATCCTCCCCTTAACCTATTTTCATTCACACAAACACAACACATTTCTTCTTCCTTAAGAAATCTCAAAACCCTTGCCTCCATTTTGATCCAATCTTTGAATCGTCATATCTCATTCGTTTCTTGCTCAAATTCACGTAAGTTCGTCTTATTCTTCCCCTCTCATCTTCCTCTATCCGTATTGGTAATAAAATTACCGTCTTTCTCGCTTTTTAAATTATCCGTCTTTCTCAAGGTGAATGAAATTCATCTTTTATTATCTAATTGTATGTAGGTGGAGACTAGGAAGGTTTAGAATCGATTAAAGCCGCGTAAAGGTAACGGTGAAGGGTTACTCGATATCATTTACGTGTTTTACATGCTTTTTATGTTAGAATTCGTATTTAGAATACGATTAGTAAGCTTATGATTTATGTTATTGATGATGATTGTTGTTAGTTGATGATTGTTGATGATGAATATTGATTGTTGATAGTTATTAGAAGTTAATTATGAGAATTGAAAAGGTTTGAATGTGTTTTGAAGCTCACAGAATGAACAGGGGGTTCCCAGCCAGGTGACCGGCCGCCGGTCTGCCCACCGGCTGGGAACACATCAGTAGGAACTTTGGAATTTTTGTATAGAGGTGCTCCTGGCCGGGGTACCGGCCGCCGGCCCATCGACCGGCCTGGAACACATGCCCTGTTTTTGGTGATTTTTGGTTTTAGCTTGATGCGCGAGCCGGGGTACCGGCCGCCGGTCCACTGACCGGCCGGCAACACGGCTGCATATTTTTCCTATGATTTCTAAAACTCGTAATTTATAATAGTTCGCATGATTCGTTTATCGTATAATTTTACGTAGTGACTTATAATATTCATGTTTTGGATATATGATATTTTATTCGCTTGTATCACATGTTTTGTGACGGTTTTTTTGTATGTCCCACTTTGAGTCGGTTTTACAAATGATACGGTTTGAGCACTATTTTGTCTTGTGCTTTGTACTCTCATTCCCTTGGCTACCTCCACGTTCGTAAGGCTGGAATGCCGGAACGGGGAGGTATCCTACTGCTTAAATTGCATGTGTAGTGGGCATACGACGACGTTGTTGGGAGGCGAACGCTATTGCGTTGATCGACCCGGCCGTCAAATGTTGTGTACTTGCGAGGTGGTGTTATTTGCATGTAGCGTACCGCTTGTTATGAGGCTTGTGCTCTTTTCCGCCTCTTTCGTGAATTGTTCTACCGAATTTGGGGTACTCGGCGTCTATGATTGACCGAGTCTTGGATGCGAAATATTATCGCATGTCGAATCGAAAAATGTGATTCCGAGAATCTGGCCAGGTTTAGACTAGGACCGTATTATTATCGTCGTGCTACCAGAAGAAAATTAGTCTACATATACGAAATGTGATCATGTATGCGTTCAGGGAAATGTGATCCCGTGGATGCCTTTTAATCATACTTGCCATGTACACGGTGCTAGTGCGTTTCATTTACCGTGAAAGATGTCGTCTTGTGTTGTTGTCTTTGGATGCGTGATTTCATGATTGATTATTCATGGTCATTGCATGACTTGGCATCATCAATGTATTGGTACGTTTGAATGGATGATAATATGATGGATTTATTGTGATCATCGCATGACTTGGCATGGTTTGTTTGTCGAGTCTCAATCTTATCAAACTTATACCGCTAACGGTGAGATGCAAGCCCTAGTTAGCGTATTCGGTTGCCTAAGAGTGTCTTCTCCGAGTCTTTGTATAACATGATGGATTCGTATTTGTATTCCTTATGCTCTTATCATTATATATTGAATTGCCTATCTATCCTTATCGTATTTCACATGTATATCTATATATGCATGCTTCTATTTTTTTGTATTTCCTTTTATGTACGTTTAATGTGATATGGCTGGGAGAACCCGGAGTTACTCCCCACTGACTGTGGCGTTGATGTTTTTCATGGATGAACAGGTTGCTTGATTTGGATGGCTTTTTGCGTATGCTATTTTGGGTTCGGGTGTGAGCTAGCGGGCGTTGTCCCTGGAAGTTTCACCTCTAGACGATTTTAGCTTGTTTGCACAACACTTGACATTTATAACGTTTTGAGAGACCTCGTCTCTTTGTCGTATTTCATATTTTAGTTTGTAATATTTGACACTCCTCGTATACTTCTTCTTGCATGTATAAAAGTTTTAAAAACTTCATATTTCCGCTATGTTATTCACATGCTTGTATGTTTTATGTTTCCGCATTCGCGAGGGTTGTCACAGTTGGTATCAGAGCTTTATCGCTCCCGGCGCACACACGTGAACCCTAACTTAAACTACTTGACCTTAAAATAATAAATGAGAGATTGGGTAGAAGTTAAGGACTTTACTTGGTAGTCTATTTGTTTATGCTAATTGATAGGAGTAACTTAATTGGTTTTTGTTTCTTATGAAGATGGTTAGACCACGATTAGCTGAGAACGTTATCATGGAAGCTCTCACTCAAGTGCTGAAAAATCAGCAAGATGCGGCGTCAGCTCAAGCTAATTAAGTTCCCCCTAGAAGGGAAGACAACCATCAAGGTGGCTATGCATGGGTAGCTGGACAGATAGCTATGATTAAAATTGTACCATATGGTGGAGAACCGGACCCTACGAAGTTATCCGATTGGTTACGTGAGATGGAGAAGCAGTTCGATCTATACCAAGTCCGCGAGGAGGACAAGGTGAGGATTGCAAAGCACTTCTTGGAGAGGGAAGCTGACAATTGGTGGGCTATCACTAGTGCCAGTGCTACTCTCGAAGAGGACTTTAACTGGGCTTGTTTCAAAGCTCTTGTGGAAGGTAGATTCTATCCTAAAGAGCTTAAACAACAAAGGCTCATGGAGTTGATTGACTTTAAGCAAGGCAACTTATTAGCTCAGTATTTTACTACGGAGTTTAATAAGCTTGCGTATTTTGCGCCAAGGCTTATCCGAGATGATGAGGACCGAGCGTTCTATTACCGAAACAAGTTGAGTGCCGTTCTGCAAAGTAAAGTGAGGATGAATACTACCTCCTTTGGAGATCTTTATGATGATGCCTTGTGGGCCGAGAATTCTATGAAGGCTATTAGAGATGAAGCCTTGATGAATAATCCCTCTCCTTCTTATGTTCCTACGCCGAATGTTTATGGGAAGAGACCGTTTATTCCGTCTCCTTCTAATTCTTATGCTAACAAGAGGAGATTTAATCCTCCTTCCAATGCAAATACAAGGAATCCTGCTCCTTTTACTCCTAGAGCTACTTCAAATGTGGCTCATAGGCCTTATGCTCCTCAAGCTCAGACTCAAGGTCGTCAATGTAACCTTTGTAGACAACCATACCATCTCAGTGTGTCTTGTACCAACCGACCTTACATTTGCTACTTTTGTCAAAAGGGTGGTCATCGTTATGAGGATTGCCCCGATCGAAAGTTACCCCCTCCTCCTGCTAAACCTAAGGATTCCATCTTTGTCATGAGCCGTGCCGAAACCAATGCTCATCCCGAGATCATTACGGGTATGTTCTCAATCTTAGAGCTACCGTGTCTTATTCTATTTGATACCGGTGCTTCTATGTCTTTTGTGTCATCGACTTATGCCAATAAATTATCTATCGAGCCTACATCTAGTGAGGATACTCCCATATCCTTACCTTCCGGAGATATTATCTCTTGTTCTACTCTTTATCCAAATGTCCCAATATCTATCGCGGGTTCTATCTTCCCCGCTAATCTCCTTAAGTTTCCTCTAGGAGAGTTTGATATAATTTTAGGTATTGATTGGTTAGCATTGTACCATGCTAGGTTCGAATGTCGTGATCAAAAGATTTATTTAAAGAGTCCTTTAGGGGTTAGAATAACGTATAAGGGATCTCATTCCCGAAAAGGTGTGTCTTTAATTTCCGCTATGAAATTGGTAAGTATGGTTAGAAAAGGTCACCAAGCATACTTGTGTGTTGTGACTTCTTCATCTACCTCTTTGACAAGTATTGAAGATGTGCCTATTGTTCGAGAATTCGTTGATGTATTCCCCGAAGATTTACCCGGGATTCCTCCCGAGCGTGATGTTGAGTTCTCTATTGATCTTGTTCCTGGTTCTGGTCCCATAGCCAAAGCTCCTTACCGTATGGCTCTGACCGAATTGAAAGAGTTACGGAAGCAGTTAGATGATATGATTGAAAATGGTTTTATTCGACCAAGTGCCTCGCCTTGGGGTGCTCCCGTTCTTTTTGTAAAGAAGAAAGATTGTTCTATGAGGCTCTGTATTGATTATCGTGAGTTGAATTGGATTAGAATCAAGAATAGGTATCCTTTACCAAGAATACAAGATTTGTTTGATCAACTAAAGGGTGCTTCTACGTTTTCCAAGATTGATTTGAGATCCGGTTATCACCAAATTCATGTTCGAGATGTTGATATTCCAAAGACCGCTTTTAGTACGAGGTATGGCCATTATGAGTTCAAGGTAATGCCATTTGGATTGACGAATGCTCCCGCTATCTTTATGGATCAAATGAACCGCACATTTAGTGAGTATCTTGATAAGTGTGTGGTGGTATTCATTGATGATATTCTTATTTTCTCCAAGTCCGAAGAAGAGCATGCTATTCATTAAAGGACTATTTTGAGTGTTCTTCGTCGTCAGAAGTGGTATGCTAAATTCTCCAAATGTGAATTTTGGTTATCTAAACTGTGCTTTCTTGGGCATGTGATTTCTAAAGAGGGTGTAATGGTGGATCCTTCTAAGATTGAAGCTGTGGTGGATTGGAAGAGTCTGACCGATATTAGAGAGATGTGAAGTTTTCTTGGTTTAGCTGGTTATTAACGAAGATTTGTTAAGGATTTCTCTAAGCTTGCTAGACCGATGACTCAGTTGTTGAAGAAGGAAACCAAGTTCTTATGGAATGAAGCTTGGGAAGCAGCCTTTCAAGAGTTGAAGAAAAGGTTAACTACCGATCCGGTGTTGACTTTGCCTGAAGATGGAGTAGACTTTGAAGTCTATTGTGATGCTTCTAAAATGGGATTGGGTTGTGTTCTCATGCAAAATAGGAAGGTGGTGGCGTATGCTTCGAGGCAGTTGAGAGTTCATGAAGTGAACTATCCGACTCATGATTTGGAGTTGGCCGCCGTTGTTCATGCTTTGAAAGTGTGGAGACATTACCTAATTGGAGTTCATTGTCGTATCTTCACCGATCACAAGAGTTTAAAGTACATATTTACTCAAAAACAGTTGAATATGAGGCAAAGAAGATGGTTGGAATTGGTGAATGATTATGATTTTGAGTTATTGTATCATGAAGGGAAGGCAAATGTTGTTGCAGATGCTCTTAGTAGGAAAGCTTCTCATGCTTTAAATGCTATGCGGGTATTACCCGATGATCTTTGTGCCGAGTTTCGAAAGTTGAGTTTGGAATTCGTGGAGCGTGGATTTGTTCATGTTGGCGTTATGACTGCTGAGCCTATTTTTCTCCGTGAAATCCGCGAAAGCCAAGTTGATGATCTGACCTATAAGTCTATTCAAGCCAAACTTCTTGAAGGTAAAGCTAAGGATTTCAAGTTTGATGATGAAGGTGTTCTTCGTTTCCATGGCCGTTTATATGTTTCTAATGCTCTTGATTTGAGGAAGCAAGTTCTTGATGAAACTCACCTTTCCCCTTATTCCATTCACCCTGGTGGTGATAAGATGTACAAAGATTTGAAGCTACAGTTTTGGTGGCCGAACTTGAAGGGTGATGTTTTATCTTATGTTGGAAGATGTCTTACTTGCCAACGAGTGAAGATTGAACACAAGAGACCTGGTGGATTGCTACAACCGTTGGATATTCCGCTATGGAAGTGGGAATCTATTTCCATGGATTTTGTTATGGCTTTGCCGAGGACCGTTGGAGGTAAAGATGTCGTTTGGGTTGTTGTTGATCGTTTGACCAAGTGTGCTAGATTTATTCCGATCAAAGAAACTTGGAGTTTGGATCGTCTAGCGAAAGCCTATGTTGATGAGATTGTTAGATATCGTGGAGTTCCTAAGGAGATTATATCCGACCGAGATCCGAGATTCTGTTCGAGATTTAGGAAAGCTTTGCAAGAAGCCATGGGTAGTAAGTTGTTGATGAGTACTGCATTTCATGCCGCTACGGATGGTCAGACTGAGAGGACTATTCAGACTTTAGAAGACTTGCTTAGGGCTTGTGCTCTTGATTTCCAATCTAGTTGAGAGAAGAGTCTACCGTTGGTGGCGTTTTCTTACAACAACAGTTATCATGCATCTATCAAGATGGCTCCATATGAAGCTCTTTATGGAAGGAAATGTCGGAGTCCTATATGTTGGAATCAATTGAGTGACAATCGTGATTTAGGCCCCGATGTTCTTGTTGAGACCATTGATAATGTGAAGGTCATTCGTGATAGAATGAAGGCCGCTCAAGACCGTCAAAAGTCTTATGCCGATATCCGAAGAAGGCCGTTAGAATTCGAGGTGGAGATAAAGTGTTCTTGAAGGTATCTCCAATGAAGGGTGTTAAACGGTTTGGTGTTAAGGGTAAATTGAGCCCGAAATACATTGGACCCTTTGATATTGTGAAAAGGATTGGTGCCGTTGCTTACAAGTTGGATTTGCCCCCGAATTTGGCTAAGGTTCATAATGTATTCCATGTTTCTCAATTGAGAAAGTATGTTAGTGATCCAAGCCATGTCTTTCAAAAGGAAATGCCCGAGCTTGAACCGAATTTGTCCTTTGAAGAGAAGCCGATCCGCATCCTAGATCGCAAGGATAAGAAGTTGAGAAGTAAAGTTGTTCCTCTTGTGAAAATCTTGTGGAGATGTGCCAAGGTCGAAGAAGAGACTTGGGAAACCGAAGCTTCTATGCGTAGTAAATATCCGAGTCTTTTCGAGTAAGGTATCTTTCTTTCCCTCAAGTTTCGAGGGCGAAACTTTTTAAAAGGTGGGGTGATTGTAACACCCGGAAATGTACCCTATTTTTATAATGAAAATATTTTACGGATACTTTTCAGCGAATTTAAGTTTTAATTTAGAATTTAATATTCCGAGTCGAATTTAGAATTTCCGAGTTCGTATTTGGAATTTCCGCGAGATTCCATGTGAATCCCGTCTTAAGGCGACTTTGACTTTTTCTTGACTTTTCCTTATACATCTCATACTACCACTTAACCTATTTCTTCACAACTCAAACACAACACTTACTTCATCACTAAGAAACCATCAAAACCCTTGCCTCCCTTTTTGATCCAAGCTTATAATCATCGTATCTCATTCGTTTCTTGCTCAAATTCTCGTAAGTTCGTCTTATTCTTCCCCTCTTACCTTCCTCTATCCGTATTGGTAATAAAATTACCGTCTTTCTCGCTTTTCAAACATTCCGTCTTTCTCAAGGTGAAGTAAATTCATCTTTTATTAACTATTTTGTAGGTGGTGACCTTCAAGATCCCGACAAAGACTATTTCCTAATAAAAGAGGAGCTTGACGAGTAGTGAAGACGCAATAAGGTAACGGTGAAGGGTTACTCGATATCATTTACGTGTTTTACATGCTTTATATGTTAGAATTCGTATTTAGAATACGATTAGAAAGCTTAGGATTCATGTTATTGATGATGATTGTTGTTAGTTGATGATTGTTGATGATGAATATTGACTGTTGATAGTTATTAGAAGTTAATTATGAGAATTGAAATGGTTTGAATGTGTTTTGAAGCTCACGGAATGACAAAGGGTTCCCAGCCGGGTGACCGTCCTCCGGTCTGCCCACCGGCTGGGAACACATCGGTAGGGAAGTTGAGATTTTTGGGTAGTGATGGTCCTGGCCGGGTGCCCGGCTGCCGGCCTCTAGACCGGCCTGGAGCACACTGCTCTGTTTTTGGTGATTTTTGGTTTTACGTTGATGCGCGAGCCGGGGTACCGGCCGCCGGTCCACTGACCAGCCGGCAACACGGCTGCATATTTTTCCTATGATTTCTAAAAGTCGTAATTTATAATAGTTGGCATGGTTCGTTTATCGTATAATTTTACGTAGTGACTTATAATATGAATGTTTTGGATATATGATATTTTCTTCGCTTTTATCACATGTTCTGTGACGGTTTTTGGTATGTCCCACTTTGAGTCGGTTTTTACAAATGATACGGTTTGAGCACTATTTTGTCTTGTGCTTTGTGCTCTCATTCCCTTGGCTACCTCCACGTTCGTAAGGCTGGAATGTCGGAACGGGGAGGTATCCTACTGCTTAACTGCATGTGTAGTGGGCATACGACGACGTTGTTGGGAGTTGAACGCATTACGTTGATTGAACCGGCCGTCAAATGTTGTGTACTTGCGAGGTGGTGTTATTTGCATGTAGCGTACCGCTGGTTATGAGGCTTGTGCTCTTTTCCGCCTCTTTCGTGAATTGTTCTACCGAATTTGGGGTACTCGGCGTCTATGATTGACCGAGTCTTGGATGCGAAATGTTATCGCATGTCAAATCGGAAAATGTGATTCCAAGAATCTGGCCAGGTTTAGACTAGGACCGTAATATTATCGTCGTGCTAGCAGGAGGAAATTAGTCTACATATACGAAATGTGATCCTGTATGCGTTCAAGGAAATGTGATCCCGTGGATGCCTTTTAATCATACTTGCCATGTACACGGTGCTAGTGCGTTTCATTTATCGTGAGAGATGTCGTCTTGTGTTATTGTCTTTGGATGCGTGATTTCATGATTGATTATTCATGGTCATTGCATGACTTGGCATCGTCAATGTATTGGTACGTTTGAACGGATGATAATATGATGGATTTATTGTGATCATCGCATGACTTGGCATGGTTTGTTTGTCGAGTCTCAATCTTATCAAACTTATACCGCTAACGGTGAGATGCAAGCCCTAGTGAGCGTATTCGGTTGCATAAGAGTGTCTTCTCCGAGTCTTTGTATAACATGATGGATTCGGATTTGTATTCCTTATGCTCTTATCATTATATATTGAATTGCCTATCTATCCTTATCGTATTTCACCTGTATATCTATATATGCATGCTTATATTTTTTTGTATTTCCTTTTATGTACGTTTAATGTGATATGGCTGGGAGAACCCGGAGTTACTCCCCACTAACTGTGGCGTTCATGTTTTTCATGGATAAACAGGTTGCTTGATTTGGATGGCTTTTTGCGTATGCTATTTTGGGTTCGGGTGTGATCTAGCAGGCGTTGTCCCTAGAAGTTTCACCTCTAGACGATTTTAGCTTGTTTGCTAAACACTTGACATTTATAACGTTTTGAGAGACCTCGTCTCTTTGTCGTATTTCATATTTTAGTTTGTAATATTTAACACTCCTCGTATACTTCTTCTTGCATGTATAAAAGTTTTAAAAACTTCATATTTCCGTTATGTTATTCACATGCTTGTATGTTTTATATTTTCGCATTCGCGAGGGTTGTCACAACGTCGTCGTATGCCCACTACACATGCAATTAAGCAGTAGGATATATCCCCGTTCCGACATTCCAGCCTTACGAACGTGGAGGTAGCCAAGGGAATGAGAGCACAAAGCACAAGACAAAATAGTGCTCAAACCGTAACATTTGTAAAACCGACTCAAAGTGGAACATACCAAAAACAGTCACAAAACATGTGATACAAGCGAATGAAATGTCATATATTCAAAACATTAATATTATAAGTCACTACGTAAAATTATACGATAAACGAACGATCGTAATTATTATAAATGAAAACCGTAAACAAAATTTACAAAGAACATCCAGCAGGAACCAGCCGGTCAGGTGGACCGGGTGCCGGTCTCCCGGCTAAGGCCAACCATCATATGAAAAACCAAAGTGAAATGTCAGCGTGTCCCAGCCGGTCAATGGGACCGGCTGCCGGCTACCCAGCTGGGACCAAAGGGTCATGAGAAAAACAAAGGGGAAAAGAGGGGTATCTCAACCGGTGGTCTGACCGGCTGCCGGTCGACCGACTGAGACCAACTCCTTACTTCAAAAATCACGTAACATGCAATAAATAAAGCCACTGCCCCAGCCGGTGGTCTGACCAGTTGCCGGTCGACCGGCTGGGGTCCATAGTACACGAAAATCACCATTTCAACTAAGGATCAACATTTATCAGTTATCGGTTATCAACATAAAGCATCGATTCTCATATAAATTCTCAAAAAACAATATATACCATCATCAACACAATTACTAAACTCACTAATCATATTCTAAATACGATTCCTAGCATAGAAAACACTTAAAACACGTAAATGATATCGAGTAACCCTTCACCGTTACCTTTAAGCGTCTTCACTCCGCGTCAAGGTCCTCTTCGATTAGGAAATAGTCTTTGTCGGGATCTTGAAGGTCACCACCTACAAATAGTTAATAAAAGATGAATTTACTTCACCTTGAGAAAGACGGAAAGTTTGAAAAGAAAGAAAGACGGTAATTTTATTACCAATACGGATAGAGGAAGCTAAGAGGGGAAGAATAAGACGAACTTACGTGAATTTGAGCAAGAAACGAAAGAGATATGACGATTCAAAGATTGGATGAAAATGGAGGCAAGGTTTTGATTTGGGTTTCTTAGTGATGAAGTAAGTTGAGTTGTGTGAGGAATGAAATAGGTTAAGAGGGAGTATGAGGAAAAAGTCAATAAAAAGTCAAAGGCGACTTAAGACGGGTTTTACTTGAAAACTCGCGGAAATTCCAAATACGAACTCGGAAATTCTAAATTCGACTCGGAAAATTAAATTCTAAATTAAAACTTAATTTCGCTGAAAAGTATCCGTAAAATATTTTCACTATAAAAATAGGGTACATTTCCGGGTGTTACAATCACCCTACCTTTTAAAAGGTTTCGCCCTCGAAACTTGAGGGAAAGAAAGATACCTTACTCGAATAGACTCGGATATTTACTACACATAGAAGCTTCCGTTTCCCAAGTCTTTTCTTCGACATTAGCACATATCCACAAGATTTTCACTAAAGGAACCACCTTACTTCTCAATTTCTTATCCTTGCGATCAAGGATGCGAATCGACTTCTCTTCAAAGGATAAATTCGGTTCAAGCTCGGGCATTTCCTTTTGAAAGACATGTCTTGGATCACTAACATACTTTCTCAATTGAGAAACATGGAATACATTATGAACCTTAGCCAAATTCGGGGGCAAATCCAACTTATAAGCAACGGCACCAATCCTTTTCACAATATCAAAGGGTCCAATGTATTTCGGGCTCAAATTACCCTTAACACCAAACCGTTTAACACCCTTCATTGGAGATACTTTCAAGAACACCTTATCTCCAACCTCATATTCTAACGGCCTTCTTCGGATATCGGCATATGACTTTTGACGGTCTTGAGCGGCTTTCATTCTATCACGAATGACCTTCACATTATCAACCGTCTCAACAAGAACATCGGGGCCTAAATCACGATTGTCACTCAATTGATTCCAACATATAGGACTCCGACATTTCCTTCCATAAAGAGCTTCATAAGGGGCCATCTTGATCGATGCATGATAACCGTTGTTGTAAGAAAACTCCACCAACGGTAGACTCTTTTCCTAACTAGACTGGAAATCAAGAGCACAAGCCTTAAGCAAGTCTTCTAAAGTCTGAATAGTCCTCTCGGTCTGACCATCGGTAGCGGCATGAAATGCGGTACTCATCAACAACTTACTATCCATGGCTTCTTTTAAAGCTTTCCAAAATCTCGAACAGAATCTCGGATCTCGGTCGGATATGATCTCCTTAGGAACTCCATGATATCTAACAATCTCATCAACATAGGCTTTCACTAGACGATCCAAACTCCAAGTTTCTTTGATCGGAATAAACCTTGCACACTTGGTCAAACGATCAACAACAACCCAAACGACATCTTTACCTCCAACGGTCCTCGGCAAAGCCATAACAAAATCCATAGAAATAGATTCCCACTTCCATAGCGGAATATCCAAAGGTTGCAGTAATCCACCGGGCCTCTTGTGTTCAATCTTCACTTGTTGGCAAGTAAGACATCTTCCAACATAAGATACAACATCACCCTTCAAGTTCGGCCACCAAAACTGTAGCTTCAAATCCTTGTACATCTTATCACCTCCGGGGTGAATAGAATAAGGGGAAAGGTGAGCTTCATCAAGAACTCGCTCCCTCAAATCAAGAGCATTAGGAACAAATAAACGACCATGGAAACGAAGAACACCTTCATCATCAAACTTGAAATATTTAGCTTTACCTTCAAGAAGTTTGGCTTGAATAGACTTGTAGGTAAGATCGTTAACTTGGCTTTCACGGATCTCACGGAGAAACACAGGCTCAGCAGTCATAGCACCAACATGAACAAATCCACGCTCCACGAATTCCAAACTCAACTTTCGAAACTCGGCACAAAGATCATCGGGTAAAACATGCATAGCATTCAAAGCATGAGAAGCTTTCCTACTAAGAGCATCGGCAACAACATTAGCCTTCCTTTCATGGTACAATAACTCAAAATCATAATCATTCACCAATTCCAACCATCTTCTTTGACTCATATTCAACTCTTTTTGAGTAAATATGTACTTCAAACTCTTGTGATCGGTGAATATACGACAATGAACCCTAATAAGGTAGTGTCGCCACACTTTCAAAGCATGAACAACAGCGGCCAATTCCAAATCATAAGTAGGATAGTTCACTTCATGAACTGTCAACTGCCTCGAAGCATACGCCACCACCTTCCTATTTTGCATAAGAACACAACCCAATCCCATTTTAGAAGCATCACAATAGACATCAAGGTCTACTCCATCTTCAGGCAAAGTGAGCCTCGGAGCGGTAGTTAACCTCTTCTTTAACTCTTGAAACGCTGCTTCACAAGCTTCATTCCATAGGAACTTGGTTTACTTCTTCAATAACTGAGTCATCGGTCTAGCAAGCTTAGAGAAATCTTTGACAAATCTTCGGTAATAACCAGCTAAACCAAGAAAACTTCGAATCTCTCTAATATCAGTCGGACACTTCCAATCAACAACGGCCTCAATTTTAGAAGGATCCACCATTACACCTTCTTTAGAAATCACATGCCCAAGAAAGGACACCTTAGGTAACCAAAATTAACACTTGGAGAACTTAGCATAGCACTTCTGACGACGAAGAACACCCAGAATAGTTCTTAGATGAATAGCATGCTCTTCTTCGGACTTGGACAAAATAAGAATATCATCAATGAATACCACCACACACTTGTCAAGATACTCACTAAATGTGCGGTTCATTTGGTCCATAAAGATAGCGGGAGCATTCGTCAATCCAAAAGGCATCACCTTGAACTCATAATGACCATACCTTGTACTAAAAGTGGTCTTTGGAATATCAACATCTCGAACGGGAATTTGGTGATAACCGGATCTCAAATCAATCTTGGAAAAAGTAGAAGCACCCTTTAGTTGATCAAACAAATCTTCTATTCTTGGCAAAGGATACCTATTCTTGATTGTAATCCGATTCAATTCACGATAATCAATACAAAGCCTCATAGAACCATCTTTCTTCATTACAAAAAGAACAGGAGCACCCCAAGGCGAGGCACTTGGTCCAATAAAACCCTTTTCAGTCATATCATCTAGTTGCTTCCTTAATTCTTTCAATTCGGTTGGAGCCATACGGTAAGGAGCTTTGGCTATGGGACCAGAACCAGGAACAAGATCAATAGAGAATTCAACATCACGCTCGGGAGGAATCCCGGGAAAATCTTCGGGGAATACATCAACGAATTCTCAAACCATAGGCACATCTTCAATACTTGGCAAAGAGGTAGATGAAGAAGTCACAACACACAAGTATGCTTGGTGACCTTTTCTAACCATACTTACCAATTTCATAGCGGAAATTAAAGACACACCTTTTCTGGGATGAGATCCCTTATAGGTTATTCTAACCCCTAAAGTACTCTTTAAATAAATCTTTTGATCACGACACTCGAACCTAGCATGATACAATGCTAACTAATCAATACCTAAAATTATATCGAACTCTCCTAGAGGAAACTTAAGGAGATTAGCGGGGAAGTTAGAACCCGCAATAGATATTAGGACATTAGGATAATGAGTAGAACAAGAGATAATATCTCCGGATGGTAAGGATATGGGAGTATCCTCACTAGATGTAGGCTTGATGGATAATTTATTAGCATAAGAGGATGACACAAAAGACATAGAAGCACCGGTATCAAATAGAATAAGACACGGTTGCTCTAAGATTGAGAACATACCCGTAATGATCTCGGGATGAGCATCGGCTTCGGCACGGCTCATAACAAAGATGGAACCCTTAGGTTTAGCAAGAGGAGGAGGGGGAAACTTTTGATCGGGGCAATCCTCGTAACGATGACCACCCTTTTGACAAAAGTAGCAAAGATAAGGTCGGTTGGAACAAGGCACACCGGGATAGTATGGAAGTCTACACCGGTTGCAAAAACGACCTTGAGCTTGAGGAGTATAAGGCTTATGAGCCACATTTGAAGTAGCTCTAGGAATGAAAGGAGCAGGATTTCTTGTATTTGCATTGAAAGGAGGATCGAATCTCCTCTTGTTAGCATAAGAATTAGAAGGAGACGGAATAAACGGTCTCTTCCCATAAACATTAGGCCTAGGAACATAAGAAGGAGAGGGATTATTCATCAAGGCTTCATCTCTAATAGCCTTCATAGAATTCTCGGCCCACAAGGCATCATCATAAAGATCTCCAAAGGAGGTAGTATTCCTCCTCACTTTACTTTACAGAACGGCACTCAACTTGTTTCGGTAATAGAACGCTCGGTCTTCATCATCTCGGAAAAGTCTTGGAGCAAAATGAGCAAGCTTATTGAACTCCGTAGTGAAGTCCTGAGCTGACAAGTTGCCTTGCTTAAAGTCTATGAACTCCTTGAGCCTTTGTTGTTTAAGCTCTTTAGGATAGAATCTTCCTTCCACAAGAGCTTTGAAACAAGCCCAGTTGAAATCCTCTTCAAGAACAGCGGTGGCACTAGTGATAGCCCACCAGTTATCAGCTTCCCTCACCAGGAAGTGCTTTGCGATCCTCACCTTGTCCTCTTCGCGGACTTGGTATAGATCGAACTGCTTCTCCATCTCACGGAACCAAGCGGATAGCTCCGTAGGGTCCGGTTCTCCACCATATGGTACAATTTTACTCCTAGCTATCTGTCCAGCTACCCATGCGTAGCCACCTTGATGGTTGTCTTCCCTTCTAGGGGGAACTTGGTTAGCTTGAGCTAACACCGCATCTTACTGATTTTTCAGCACTTGAGTGAGAGCTTCCAACATAACATTCTCAACTAGTCGAGGTCTCACCATCTTCATAAGAAACAAAAACAAACTAAGTTACTCCTATCAATTAGCATAAACAAATAGACTACCAAGTAAAATCCTAAACTTCTACCCAACTCACATTTATTATTTTTAAGGTCAAGTAGTTTAATTTAGGGTTCACGTGTGTGCGCCGGGAGCGATAAAGCTCTGATACCAACTGAGACAACCCTCGCGAATGCGGAAATAAACATACAAGCATGCGATTTAATAAGCGGAAATACGGTATTTTAAAAACCTTTATGCATGCAAGATAAGTATACGAGGAGTGTCAATTTACAAACCGAATACAAAATACTACAAGATAAGAGACGTAGTCTCTCCAAATGTTAAGAAAGTAAAAGTGTTTAGCAAATAAGCTAAAATCATCTAGAGGTGAAACTTCCAGTGACAACGCCCGCTAGCTCACACCCGAACCCAAAATATCATAGCAAAAAGCCATCCATGCAAGCAACCTGTTCATCCATGAAAAACATGAACGCCACAGTCAATGGGGAGTAACTCCGGGTTCTCCCAGCCATATCACATTAAACGTACATAGAAAGAAATACAAAAGTAGAAGCATGCATATATGGATATACATGTGAAATACAATAAGGATAGATAGGCAATTCAATATAAAATGATAAGAGCATAAGAGGTACAAGTCCGAATCCATCATGTTATACAAAGACTCGGGGAAGACACTCTTAGGCAACCGAATACGCTCACTAGGGCTTACATCTCACCGTTAGCGGTATAAGTTTGATAAGATTGAGACTCGACAAAAAAACCATGCCAAGTCATGCAATGACCATGAATAATCAATCATGTAATCACGCATCCAAATACAACAACACAAAGACGACATCTCTCACGGTAAATGAAACGCACTAGCACCGTGTACATGGCAAGTATGATTAACAGGCATCCACGAGATAAACATTTCCCTGAACGCATACACGATCACATTTCGTATATGTGGACTAATTTCCTCCAGTAGGACGACGATATAAATACCCGGTCCTAGTCTAAATCTGGCAAGAATCCCGAAATCACATTTTCCGGTTCGACATGCGATAAACGCTCGGTCAATCTAGACGCCCGAGTACCCCAAATTCGGTAGATACAATTCACGAAAGAGGCGGAAAAGAGCCAAGCCACATAACAAGCGGTACGCTACATGCAAATAACACCACCTCGCAAGTACACAACATTTGACGGTCGGGTCGATCAACGCAAAGCGTTCAACTCCCAACAACGTCGTCGTATGCCCACTACACATGCAGTTAAGCAGTAGGATACATCCCCGTTCCGATATTCCAGCCTTACGAACGTGGAGGTAGCCATAGGAATGAGAGCACAAGGCACAAGACAAAATAGTGCTCAAACCGTAACATTTGTAAAACCGACTCAAAGTGGAACATACCAAAAACCGTCACAAAACATGTGATACAAGCGAATGAAATATCATATATTCAAAACATTAATATTATAAGTCACTACATAAAATTATACGATAAACGAACGATCGTAATTATTATAAATGAAAATCGTAAACAAAATTTACAAAGAACATCCAGCAGGAGCCAGCCGGTCAGGTGGACCGGCTGCCGGTCACCCGGCTAAGGCCACCCATCATATGAAAAACCAAAGTGAAATGTCAGCGTGTCCCAGCCGGTCAATGGGACGGGCTGCCGGCTACCTGGCTGGGACCAAAGGGTCATGAGAAAAACAAAGGGGAAAAGAGGGGTGTCTCAGCCGGTGGTCTGACCGGCTGCCGGTCGACCGGCTGAGACCAACTTCTTACTTCAAAAATCACGTAACATGCAATAAATACAGCCACTGCCCCAGCCGGTGGTCTGACCGGCTGCCGGTCGACCGGCTGGGGTCCATTGTACACGAAAATCACCATTTCAACTAAGGATCAACATTTATCAATTATAGATTTTCAACATAAAGCATAAATTCTCATATAAATTCTCAACAAACTATATATACCATCATCAAGACAATTACTAAACTCACTAATCATATTCTAAATACGATTCCTAGTATAGAAAACACGTAAAACACGTAAATGATATTGAGTAACCCTTCACCGTTACCATTAAGCGTCTTCACTCCGCGTCAAGGTCCTCTTCGATTAGGAAATAGTCTTTGTCGGGATCTTGAAGGTCACCACCTACAAATAGTTAATAAAAGATGATTTTACTTCACCTTGAGAAAGACGGAAAGTTTGAAAAGCGAGAAAGACGGTAATTTTATTATCAATACGGATAGAGGAAGCTAAGAGGGGAAGAATAAGATGAACTTACGTGAATTTGAGCAAGAAACGAAAGAGCTATGACGATTCAAAGATTGGATGAAAATGGAGGCAAGGTTTTGATTTGGGTTTCTTAGTGATGAAGTAAGTTGAGTTGTGTGAGGAATGAAATAGGTTAAGAGGGAGTATGAGGAAAAAGTCAATAAAAAGTCAAAGGCGACTTAAGACGGGTTTTACTTGAAAACTCGCGGAAATTCCAAATACGAACTCGTAAATTCTAAGTTCGACTCGGAAAATGAAATTCTAAATTAAAACTTAATTTCGCTGAAAAGTATCCGTAAAATATTTTCACTATAAAAATAGGGTACATTTCCGGGTGTTACAGTATACTGAATGGCCAAAGCTAACAAAAGCTAAAGACAATACACTGAATGACTACACATCTTGAACTTGCTATAAATTCAGAAAAGAGCCCATAATTAACTCATACTGAATACTCACTGCAAATAAACCAAACCAAAACCATCAAATTACTTATCACTTTGTCCTAATGAATGCCCCAAAACCATCAAATTACTTATCACTGGAAATGACTCAAAATGTTGCTCGTCCATATCACTGTGTCCTAATGAATCCCCTATGCCATATGGACGATGGAAAATTTGTTGCCAAAAGCTTTACTCCTTTGAGGAATAAGCTTATTGAGCTACGATACTCGGTCAGCAGAATTAAGGCACAATGGGCGCCGTAATGATTCAAAGGGATACTACTCATTCAGTTTGGATCATCACTTGCAGATGCAGAATCAGCATTTAAGCTTGGCAATATGTTTCAACTCATAGGCCATGGTAAGAGCGGCTGGGTTGCTCCGAATAGATCAACAGTTGAACCATACCTCTGGGTAGCCACAGACGAGGACGCCGAGCTTCTGAAGAATACCGTGGACTATTTCCACGTGCCGTTTCCGACCATCTTTAATGGTCAGTAGTCGGCCAATTCAGAAACTGTCGATGCCTACAACCAGGTTGTGGCTGTTTTCCAAGCAATGTACACCTAAAATTCCAAGCAACGTCATGTGTTAGATGTTGAGTGTCAAATTGTGTGTGTGTCTGTATCCGCCAATCATAATAGAAGTGTAATAGGATGGGAGGGCCTGTGGTCTTGTATGTATGATTTCCGCTATGGTTGTATAAGTAATAGTTCCTAAGTTTCTAAATGCAAATCTTTTAGGTAAAATAAAGTAAAATAAAGTATCAATGCTTTACGTTTGTATTAACTATGTCGTTCCTAAGTTATTTAAAAAAAAATCAGAAAGATAGTTATTTAAAAAAATAACAGAAACTAAAAGGAAGATATATAGTTATTTAAATTAAAAATAAAACAAATATGTAAGCTAATACCTCACATTATATATAAACCACCTCAGGACCAGGGATGTTTCTTGCCAGACATAGTTTATTCGTTAACCCAAATACCTTCACCATGATCATCACACATATAGATGCTTTCAATGTTATCATGATCAGTGTCAACATCGTCGAAATAAGATACAGTGGTAGAGTGATCCATTCCCTCAAATACGACATCCTGATCATCATCCCCACTATTATCGGGTGCACCCCGTCTACTCCTTATAGATAGTACAACAGACCACTTCTTATCCATAGGATCAGTGACATAGAACACTTGTTTAGCTTGGGATGCAATTATGAAAGGATCATCCTTATTATTGCTAACGTTGTCCAAATTGACCAACGTAAATCCCATTTTATCCTTTCGAACACAATTGTTATTGTTATCAACCCAATTACATCGAAACAGAGGTATTGTGAAATCAATGTAATCTAATACCAATATTTCTTGAATAACACCATAATAAAGGCATTTTCCCCAAATAGATTTTTTATCTTTTGAAGTAGCAAAGTGCATTGCCTCAAATTCAGAACTCACACCACTATTTTGCATTGTGCTCAACTCATCTTGCTCGCGGGTGTAAAAAGTATATCCATAAATAGCAAAATTGCGGAATAAAGTGGCCCTGGCATTTGGACCTAAACCAAGACGTAGTAACCTAGGAGAGATGTCATCACCATACAAATTCTTATACTCCAAGACAATATTCCTAAACCACTCTTCAAACGTCTTCTTATGCTCGTTTGCAATCCACATCTCGCCCTTGTTTGGGTGATCGTATTTGAGCTCATCTTTGTGTTGTTGAATATAAGATTCCACCTCATCTTCGTTGTTGATCACATACGTATGTGCTAAATGCAACATGTCAAGTGTCACAATTTTTTCAACCCGACCCCTAATAACTTTTTCGGTCATCCAGTCACTATGACGATTCTTTGGAACGCCAATTAACTCCTCAGGGGAGAGATGAGCATAACAATATGCAAGAGCTTCGTCTAATATAGCGCGTTCAGCAATACAACCTTCTGGACGATACTGATTAGATGTATAGTCCTTGTACCCTTTCATCAATCTTTCTAAAGGATACTGGTATCTCAAGTACACGGGCCCAAGGTACAAAATCTCCCTAACCAAGTGAGTGGTCAGATGAATCATGATAGTGAAGAAAGAGGGTGGAAAATACATTTCAAAATGACAAAGAGAGGTGACAACGAGGTTCTGCAATTAATCCCCATCATCGGGATCGGTGACTTTATCGCATATGGACTGGAGGAAGAGACAGAATCTAGTAATAGCATATCGTACCTTTTCAGTTAAAATGGAACGAATAGCCACACATAGTAATTGCATCAAAGTGTGAGAATCATGTGACTTTAACCCGGTGAGTTTTAGGTCTTGCATCGACACAAGGCTTTTGATGTTCGACGAATAACCATGTGGGAATTTAATTCCATTCAAGCATGCACATAACTCTTTTTTCTCGTTCCGTGAAAGGGTATAAGCTGATGGCGGTAAAAATGTACCATTACCTCTCTTCTGTGTTGCCAACTATAGCCTAATACCCATCATTTTCATATCTTCCCTAGCTGCGGCGTTATCCTTTATTTTACCGGGAACATTAAGGAGGGTATTGATAATATTATCACAGATATTTTTCTCAATGTGCATGAAATCGAGGCAATGCCTGACCTCCAGGTCAGGCCAATATGGAAGTTTATAAAAAAGTATGGATTTTTTTTTATACCCACGAGTAGACAATTTATTAGAGCCGTTATTCTTCCCATATTTTATCTCAATATACTTTACTTTCTGATGAACTTCATGCCCACTCAAAATTCTAGGAGGTTGACGAAGTTCTTGACTTCCATTAAATGCTTTCTGCTGCTTGCGTTAAGAATGGTTAGGATCCAAGCCCCTCCTATTTCCCAAATACACATACTTATGAGAACACTTCAAGTATTCAAACTCGATATCCTCCCCACACAATGGACAAGCCTCTTTCCCATTCACAGTATGCCCAGAAAGGTCGCCATAAGCCGGATAGTCGGATATTGTACACAATAACATCGCTCTCAAATTGAAAGTTTCATTCTTATATGCATCAAATACTTCTATCCCTCTATCCCACCAAATTCGCAAATCATCTAAAAGAGGTTCCAAATAGACATCTATATTATTTCCAGTCTGTTTAGGGCTGGAAATTAACAACGACAACATCAAATAGTTCTTTTCATGCACCCATATGGAGGTAAGTTATATATAGCCAACACAACTGGCCAAGTACTATGTTGGGTACTCATGTTTCCATGTGGGTTCATTCCATCAGTGGACAGCGCTAGACGTAAGTTTCTAGGTTCATTGACGAACACGGAATACTTAGCGTCGAACGATTTCCATTGCATACCATCTGTCGGGTGTCTTAGCTTCCCATCATTTATTCTTCCAGTTTCATGCCAAGTTAAAATTTTTGAATCATTGTTATTCGCAAACATCCTTATGAATTTTGGTATCACTGGAAAATACCACAACACCATAGCCGCGATCCCTTCCTTATCCTTATAACGCCACACAAAACAAAGCGGACAATTGGTTAAGTTTTGATATAATTTTAGATACAATACGCAGTCATTTGGAAATGCATGTATTTTCTCATATTTCATACCCACTCCTATAATTCGTTTTTTAGGCTCATATGTCTTAACGGGAAGAACATTACCATCTGGAAGCATGTCGTTTATGAAGGCTAATAAACTAGTGAAACACGTGTCACTCACCCCATTTGCCCCCTTGATATTATACAACGTCACCAAACCCGACATTTTTGTGTATTTACAACCAGGGTACAGAGGCGCTTCAGACTCACACAACTTCTCATACATGTTGTCAAGGTCCATCAAATTAATATTGTCATCTTCAAAAGCATTTGATTCATCATTTTTTTCTTCATTATCTGTAGACTCAACATTCAACTTGTCTGCTTCCAACTCAACATACTCGGCAAACTCGGGATCATCAGTTAGACTTTCGTATACCGCAAGATCATCTTCTTCAAAGCTATTCTCTTCCTCTAATGATTCCCCATGAAAAATACAACGGGTATAGGATCGCTTAAAACTATACTTTTCTAGGTGAATTTAAACGTCCGGAATAGCCATATACCTAATATTACCACATCTTTCACAAGGGCATGGAATATTAGAAGAACCATTCAAAATGTTCGCAACGACTTCATAAAATTCAGCTAAACCATCCTTATAGTCTGCGTCACTCATATTCGCAGCATTCATCCAAGTTCGAGTCATTTATGTACATTCGTAATATATATAGTAAGCAACTAATTCAGAAAATCCAACTAATTAAAAGTAATTGAATAATAAGTCAACTAATTCAGAAAATGCAATATATATATATATATATATATATATATATAGGGTCAGGATCCGGTGAGAACCACTAACATAATGAGAACTGTGAGAACACTCACTAAATCTCCACCAAATCTTGTTTCGAAAGTTTTGTTGGATCATTTACCATTAGTTTAGCTTATTCAAGCAAAATACGTGTAGTAACTAAACAAAATAGCTTAGTTCAATTGAGTCCACCATTTTCTTAGAGTCCTTGAGTCCTCATCCTAGCCATTGGATGAGGGAGATGGATGGCTGAGATTTGGGAGATTAAAAAATACACTTATCACTAATTAATTACATATGCACTAATTAATTAACTTTCTCTCTCTAACTTTTAATTAATCACTTTTTAAACAGTTTTAAGCACTTTTGAGCACTTTTTAGCTGCTGAGATTTATGAGTGTAACTTTGATGCTTGCGAGTGTAACTCTAATGCTTTAGAGTGTAACTTTAAGTTTTTAAGGCGGTTTGTATACAAAAATTTGAATTTAAACAATTTTAACACCTTACGAGTGTAACTTTAATACTTTTCGAGTGTAACTCTAATATTTTGGAGCGTAACTTTAAATTTTAAAGACGGTTTTGATATAATAATTTGAATATATATACTTTTAACATTCTACGAGTGTAACTTTGCTGATTTTCGAGTGTAACTTTAATATTTTTTAGACGGTTTTGTATAAAAATTTGAATTTATATAATTTTGACATTTTACGAGTGTAACTTGGATGATTTTCGAGTGTAACTTTAATATTTTTTTAAGACGGTTTATTACTTATAAATTTAAATTTATATAATTTTTTACATTTTACGAGTATAATTCTAACATTTTAGGAGTGTAACTTTAATTTTTTTTAAGACGGTTTTGTACATAAAAATTTGAATTTATATAATTTTAACATTTTACAAGTGTAACTTTGATGATTTACGAGTGTAACTCTAATATTTTACGAGTGTAACTTTAGTAATTTTAGGTCATTTTGAGTGGAATTTTTTGAATTTTATTACATGTTGAATCTACGTAATTTACTACAAATTTATGAGTGTTACTTTAGTCCTCTATGAGTGTAACTGTAGTCCTCTATGAGTGTAACTGTAGTCCTCTATGAGTGTAACTGTAGTCCTCAATGAGTGTAACTGTAGTTCTCTATAAGTGTAACTGTAGTCCTCTAAAACTGTAGTAAAAACTATGTAAAAAGCAAGGTAGATCTAGAAAAAGGTAGATCTAGAAAAAAAATTTGAAAACAAGAGTAAAAACTAAAAAAAGAAACAGATCTGACATCAACAAGTGTAACTTTTAAGGTCATTTTGTGTTACTTTAATAAATAATGTGTGTTACTTTAATATAAGATATATGTGACTTTAATAAATAAAATGTGTAACTTTAATAGACGGTATATGTGACTTTAATAAATAAGATAGATAACTTTAATAGAGAATTTGTGTTACTTTAATAGATAATGTGTAACTTTTTCAGATCTAGGAAAAAAATGTTACTTTAATAAATAAGGTGTGTAACTTTAATAAAGAATTTGTGTTACTTTAATAAATGTTACTTTAATAAACCAACCCACACTTACAAAAAATGTAGATCTAGAAAAAAATATGAAAACAAGAGTATAAACTAATAAAAGAAACAGATCTGACATAACAGGTGTAACTTTAAAGATCGTTTTCACATGTGTAACTTTATTAAATAAAATATGTAACTTTAATAAATAAAATGTGTAACTTCAGCAGAGAATTTGTGTTACTTTAATAGAAGTCATTGAAACTTGACACACTATTTCAGATTTAGAAAAAAAGAGACAACAAAAACAAGATCTAAAAAAAATAAAAATTATATAACAACACCACCCACAACCTAGACACCCCCTCAAAGAACCACCACCACGACCACGACAGGTGGCAGCCCCCATCCCCACCAACCCAGACCCCACCCACCCTACAGAACCACCACCACGACCGCACCACCCTAACGACGACCACCACCACAACCCACCCCACCGACAACAAACCACCCCACACAAACCAAATCTGAGAAAAAAGGAAAAAAAAAAAGAAATAGAAGAGGAGCTGGAGAAGGAGGAGGATGAGAGGCGGCATAAGGGGGTTGAGGAGGCGCGTGAGAGGAGAGGAGGGAGGAGGAAGGCCGCCGTTAGGGAGAAGGGGTTGTGAGGGCCGACGGGAGCCGCCAGATCTGAAGGTGGCGGCGTCATGTGGGTGGTGGCTGGTGGAGGAGGAGACGGAGGGTGGTAGGTGAGTGGTCGGTGGTAGGTGAGTGGTGGCGAGGAGAGGGTGGTCGTCGGGTGGTGTTGGTGGCGGCGGTGGTGATAGTGGTGGTCGGGTTGTGTTGGGTGAGGAAGGAAGAATGATTTATTTGGGTTGTGGTGTGTGAGGAAAGAATGATTTATTTGGGGTTTTAGAGAGATGGGAAAAAATGAAATTATGAGGGATGAGAGAGAAGTAGTAGAGTGGAAAATTTTATATATTGAATTAGGTTATGGATTAGTGTTTAATTAGTGAGGATGAGAGAGAGTGAAAAATTAAGCCCTTAATCAGTTTTTGGGAGCACAAATCTCAGCCATTCATCCTCCAAGATCCAATGGCCTATAAGAGGACTCAAGGACTCTAAGGAATGGGGTGGACTCAATTGATCTTTGCTATATATATATATATATATATATATATATATATATATATATATGGTCAGGATCCGGTGAGAACCACTAACATAATGAGAACTGTGAGAACACTCACTAAATCTCCACCAAATCTTGTTTCGAAAGTTTTGTTGGATCATTTACCATTAGTTTAGCTTATTCAAGCAAAATACGTGCAGTAACTAAACAAAATTTATTGATTATATTAAAAAAAATATGTACTTAATGTACATAAATTCAATTTATACACTAAAATTACTCTAAATGCGTGAAAACGAGCACTAGGTGCACGAAAATTGCTACATGCATGAAAACAGTTACTAGGTGCGTGAAAATAACGGGCTCTAGATGCATTAAAATGAGCACCAGGTGCATGAGAATTGTTAGATGCATGAAACTGACTACTAGGTGCATGAAAATTAATAAATCGTATTTCACCTCAATTTCCGTCAGTAACTTATATTTTTTAGACCAAGATATATATTACCTAGCCATAAAATTCTACGCCGAACCCAAAAATGTCCTTACTTTTTAAAAATGAATTTCGTAAGGCGGAGTTCTCACGGTTCTCATTATCTTAGTGGTTCTCACCGTATCCGAATTCTATATATATATATATATATAAGGCAACTAATTCACAAATAAACAAAATTCAGGAAAATGATTAGAATTGAACAATTCAGCAAAATTATAAGTCAACTAATTCACAAATTCAATAATAAACGACATTCAGAAAATCCACAATAATTAGAATTGAACAATCTTGCTAGAAAATCTTAATAAGAAATAGTTAATAAAAATAATACCTGATTAATAAGAAATAGCATACGGTGACAACAGTGACGGAGATGATGACAGAGAGACGATCAGGGAGTATGTCTTTGTGTTTGTGGTTTTGTGTTGCAGTATGATCGCTTTGTGTTTGTGTTTTTGTGTTGCAGTATAGTATTATTAGTGTTGTGTGTTTTTTTTATCTTTATTAACAAATATTGACAAATGTTATTATACATAGTAAACTGTTGTTATTCGTAATATATTTACAACGGTTAAAAAATTTTTAACCGTTTGTAAAACTAATAACAACGTACAACAAAATAATATCGTTGTTATTAGTTTACGCCAAATTTTGCGCCAAATTAATAAGACATTATAACAACAGGTTTGTTGGTGACCGTTGTTATTACTTTACTCTAATTTTGCGCCAAATCACTTATCTACTAAAAGAATAAGTGAAATCATAAATTTTCCCTCCAAAAAACATCTTTATAAATGAGGAAACTATTGATAATTTAATTGTATTAAGTAAACAAGGAAATTAATAATTATAACGGATTTCATTATATTATTATCTTTTCAAAAAAATTAATCTTTTCATCAAATCATATAATTTTCACTAAACTTTAAACTATGCTCTTTTATTTAAAATATAAACAATATATACAAAACTATAACTACTTAATCATTTAGTGATGCTATTATTTAATTATAATGACTTGACTCATATTACGTATAACCAAAACTATAAATCGTTTTTATTCCTTTCATGACGAAAAAAAAAATTGAGAGAATTTATAAATTGAAATTATGATCTTTATGTTATAAAAAACACTTTTTGAAAAAAACATATATTTTAGCATATTACTCAATTTTCTTAGATTAATTTTCAGTTTTAATATTTTTTTCTCAAAACAAAATAAAATAACTAGAAAAAATGAACAATTAATAAGATACCACTATTATTTAAATATATTATAAAAAAATAAAAAACTATATATATGCCGTGCATTAATGCACGGGTTCTAAACTAGTTAATAACAACGGATATAGAGTAAACTGTTGTTATTAATTTATATATTTACAACGGGTATTTTAGTTTGACCCGTTGTTAAAACTAATAACAACGGACAAAAAACTAATACTGTTGTTAATATTTTTAATAAAATTCCGCGGAAAAATATTTATCCATTCGACAACGGTTTTTCTTTATTTTCGTGAATAAGCGTTGTTGATGGGGCGTTGTTATTACCTGAATTTGTAGTAGTGTTAGAGTACTGGGTTCATTATATCCCCCCCCCCCCCCCCCCCCCCCCCTCACCCCACCACCCACACACACATACCATTCTAGAATAAGAGCATCTTAACAATAACATCTGAACACTGAATAGTACAAATGTACGCAGCATTGCTATGGAAGTCTTTGCTCCTATCATAATTCAAATGTAAGTTAATTAAACTTATGTGGGTATAGTTAATTAACTGACATATAGTTGATGTAATTCAAGAAAGATTTGAAAACATAACTTAGAGTTGCCCATCTGTTCATATATGTTTATGAAAGTCCATAGACCTTAATTAGACTCCTCTAATTAGTTACTAAATTACTTGTTAATTTAGTATTTAATGATCTATTTAACATGCATGCAAATATAAAGATATTTATATAAAAGAAGAAATTTCCTCACATTGATATGAAAATTAAATGGGCACAACAAGAACTCCTTCTTGTTGTTCTTGAGCTATTAATATGGATGATCAAGAAAAATCTACAAACTAGAAGACCTCCTTCAAGTTGCACCAAGATGACACCAAATAATCTACTCTTATTATTAACTAGATAATAAGATAGATATTATACTACTAATATTAGAATATATTACTACACTAGTAATACTTAGTAAATATTAGTATTTGAGAGTTTTTAGAGAAAAGAAGAGTTTTTGAGAGATGTATGAAATAAGCAAGAATGAACTAGTGATAAATTGAACAACAATTTTTCTATTTATAGCCAAGACGGCCGGCCAAGTGATCACCAAAAGAGTGATTTTTCTTCTTATTTTATTGCCATGCAAAGTGGTGGTGTGTTGTAGTGAGTAAAATGATTTTAGGTTTACTATTCATATGATAATCACATGTTGCTTGTGAGTATGAATAAGAGCAACCATCATCACCATCCACTACACTATAACCGGCCATGTGAGGCCTATTTTGATCCATTTTGATTTTTGATATTTGTGCCACAAATACTTATTAATCATATGCATAATTATCTTGTATAATTAAGTGTTTATTTGATCATATAACAATTATATGACACAAATAAATGAATAATATGTACTTAACATTTTAAGTAATATTCTACCATTATATCAATATATAATGGGTCCCACAATGCTTAGTTAATTTATTTTACAACTCTTTATAAATATAATTAACTAATTACCTCTATCTCAAAACCTCAACTAATTTAGCAATTTAACTATTAATTACTAAGTTAAATCTTATTTTATCATATTAAAATAAGATATAAATTTATTAGTCAATTATCGCATAATTGAAAAATAAACTTAATCGAATTTGAGTTCTTAACTCAATTTCTAATAATTACCTCTCGTACATATCGAATATATGTAATGGACTAATTAACTGTATCATATACAAATAATTAGTTACTATTTGGATTTCATCCTTTAGTTGTGACCGAAACGAATCAGTTGATCACCGCCGTCATACGACAATAACGTCAAACTCTAGTCAGCCAACCGTTATTGATTTACGTTAATCAAGTGACTAATCATATATATATATATAGTCAATAAATATTCCAATTATATTCCTTAATGAGGTTTATTATGTGGCGCACTATTGTGGAGGACACCTACTCCAACAATCTCCCACTTGTCTGACACAAGTGTGCGTCATCAATTCTCTTGTCTCTTTATCATATCTCCCACTCAACGCAAGGTGTCTTTCTGGTCGCACTTGCGTTTGATTATATATAGAGTGGTTTTCTCGGTAGGGAGAGTAACTGTCTGACCGAAAAATATACCATAGATCTCTTTCCGAGCGTGGCCACGCATTTACAGTAACTACTCCTCGAGTGGCCTAAAGATGTTTGTACCCAACGTGGGTGGACAATTCCTGTTGATTCAACTACTATGTATGATGCAGATCACCATGACCCAGAAGAAGTTCATCGCCCTCCTTTTACGGCACGACCTCGAACATCAACCAAAACCAATCGGAAACTACACCGACTCAGATAGACGGTCGACAGTCAAAAGAATCGACTCTTAGGAATAAGATAGAAGACACTGCCACGACCAGGCATCAATTGATTGATTTAATTGTCTCTACAAAGGTCACTGTCCGACAGAGTGTCATACAGTCTGTTTATGTAATCGACCAGTCATCTCCATGACCCCATGGTGTTGAACCAACCATCGATCGACTTACAATCTAGTCACTTCGAGACGTCACCTCATTGAGTGACTAGGGACAAAATACTAAGTTTGTCCTATTCACTTGAATAGGGTCTAACATTGTCTTACAATCTATTCGGATAAACAAAGTATTAAATTTAGTCAAACTAAATAAAAGAGTTTAAAATGAAACTCGAACAATGAATGCAATTATCATATATGAAATAATTATTACAACATTCAGTTATTACATTTTACATAATCTAAAGGAATTCTGGTACACGTCTCAATCCCATTGTGACGACATGACCATCATGCTTAGCTTTTGACAAAGGCTTGGTTAAAGGATCAGCAATGTTGTCATCTGTCCCAACCTTACAAATGTCAATTTACTTTCTGTCACGTAATCTCTAATTACATGATATTTCTTAAGTACATGTCTAGACTTGTTACTAGACTTGGGCTCTTTTGCTTGAAAAATAGCCCCACTGTTATCACAATAAATCGTGATAGGATCTTTGGCAGTAGGGACTACTGTTAGTCCTTCCAAAAATTGCCAAATCCATACAGCTTCCTTTGCAGCTTCAAACACTGCAAGGTACTCTGCTTCTGTTGTAGAATCCGCTGTAACGCTTTGCTTGAAACTCTTCCAGCAAACAACTCCTCTATTCAACATATAAACGTAGCCGGATTTGGATTTCATATCATCCCTATCAGTTTGGAAACTGGCATCTGTGTAACCTTTTACACGTAACTCAGTCTCGCCTCCAAACACTAAGAATGAATCCTTGGTCCTTCTCAAGTATTTAAGGATGTTCTTTACGGCTATCCAGTGACTCTTACCTGGATTTGCTTGGTAACGACTTGTCATGCTCAAAGCATATGCAACATCGGGACGAGTGCACATCATAGCATACATGATTAATCCAACAGCAGATGCGTAAGGGATCAATTTCATGCGTTCAATCTCCTCGGGTTTCGTAGGGCACTCTGACTTGCTCAAAGTGATCCCACTTTCCATAGGAAGAAAGCCTCTCTTAGAGTCTTTCATGTTGAACCGATCAAGAATCTTATCAATATAAGTTTCTTGACTTAATGCTAGTATCCTTTTAGATCTATCCCTATAGATCCGGATACCTAAGATGCGCTGGGCCTCTCCTAAGTCTTTCATTTGGAAATGTATTCCTAGCCACTCCTTTACATAAGTGAGCATTGGAATATCATTCCCAATGAGTAGTATGTCATCTACATACAAGACTAGAAAAGTTACTTTACTCCCACTAAACTTCATGTCTAAACACGGTTCCTCGACGCTTTGAGTGAAACCATTTTGTTTAATTACATGATCGAAACGATGATTCCAACTCCTGGATGCTTATTTAAGACCATAGATGTATCTCTTAAGCTTGCATACCTTCTTAGGGTTTGATGGATCCACAAAACCTTCAAGTTGTGTCATGTACACTTCCTCTTCTAGAATCCCATTCAAGAAGGCGGTTTTGACATCCATTTGCCAATTCTCATATTTATGAAATGCGGCAACCGCTAAGATAATCCTTATGAATCGAAGCATGGCGACTGGGGCGAAGGTTTTTCATAGTGAAGACCATGAACTTGGGTGAAACCTTTTGCCACCAATCTAGCTTTGTAAACATCATTATGTTTATCTATCCCACTTTTGATCTTATAGATCCACTTACACTGAAGAGGTCTTACCTTCTTAGGTAAATCCACCAAGTCCCATACTTGATTGTCGTACATAGAATCCATTTCGGATTGCATGGCTCCTAGCCATAGCTTTGAGTCAGGACTAGAAATGGATGCTTTGTAGGTAGTAGGTTCGTTACTTTCAAAAAGTAACACATTATAGTCATCACCTTCCTCTATAATACTAAGGTATCTATCAGGTTGATGACTAATTCTGCTTGACCTCCTAGGTTCCGAAGGATTAATGACCGTGCCAGACGAAGAGGGAACGTTTTTCTCGTCGTCCTTTTCATTTTGTGGCTCTTGGACTTCATCAAGTTCAAATTTTCTCCCACTCTGTCTTTTAGAAATAAAATCATTTTCTAAAAAGACTGCATCACGAGACACAAACACTTTGTCCTCGTGTTTATTGTAGAAGTAATAAGCACGTGATTCCTTTGGATATCCTACGAAAAGATATTTGCCAGATTTGGGTGCGAGTTTATCGTCAGACTTATTCTAAACAACAGCCTCGCATCCCCAAATTCTCATAAACGACAAATAAGGGACTTTCCCTGTCCATATCTCATATGGAGTCTTGTTTGCCGCTTTAGTCGGGCTTCGATTTAGTGAAAATATTGCAGATAAGATAGAAAAACCCCAAAAATAATCAGGAAGCTCTGTCAGACTCATCATAGATCGAACCATATCTAATGAAGTTTGATTTCTCCTTTTGGACACACCATTTAATTGAGGTGTTCATGGAGGAGTCCATTGTGATACTACACCACAATCTTTTAGGTGTGAATCAAATTCATTGTTCAAGTATTCACCACCACGATCGGATAGTAGGGTTTTAATCTTTTTATTCAATTGGTTTTCTACTTCATTTTGAAATTCTTTGAATTTTTCAAAAGCATCACTTTTATGCCTCATCAAGTAGACATATCCATATCTACTCAAGTCGTCGGTAAAAGTAGTGAAGTAGTGATAACCACCTCTAGCTTGGATAGTCATTGAAGCGCATACATCCGTATGTATAAGTCCTAATACTTCACTTGCTCGTGTCCCTTTTCCCGTAAAAGGAGCACGAGCCATCTTGCCTAGAAGACAAGATTTACATACGCCATAAGATTCGTAATTGAATGGTTTGAGTACTTTAGATGAAACAAGTCTCTTTATGCGTACGACAATGCCAAAAGTATGATTGATTAGGTTCACCTGTTTTGAGCTTCTTGTTTTCTACATGATAGACCTCTTTTGCAATATCTAAAACATAAATACGTCCAATAGAAATGGCCTCGCCATAAACCATTTCATTTAAAGAGAAAGTACAACTATTGTTCTTAATACAAAATGAAAATACTTCCATGTCTTAGACGGAAATGGAGATAATGTTCTTGGTAAGAGTTGGTACATAATAGCAATTATTTCAATACAACTCTAAAACATTAGGCAAAAGAAGAACGTAGGTGCCCACGGAAACTGCGTCTACCTTAGCTCCATTTCCCATGTGCAGGTCCACGTCACCCTTGGCTAATGCTTGCGCGTCCTTCAGCCCCTGTACATGATTACAAAGGTGAGAACCACAACCGGTATCAAATACCCAAAAAGATGTACTAGCAAACTTAATATCTATCATATAGAGTGATGAAAGAATTTTACCTGACGTTGTCACACAACCGTCCTTATTGTCTTTCAAGTACTTGGGGCAATTGCGTTTCCAATGCCCTTTGCCATTACAATAATAGCAATCCACCTCCGCGTGTTTGTTGACTTTGCGCTTGAGCTTATAAAAGACCTGGCCCTTTCCCTTGCCGACTTTCTTGAAAAGAGTCTTACCCTTTTCCTTGTCCTTTCTCACCCCAAGGTTCATGTTCTTCATTTTCATGGAAAGAACGTCCTTGGGTTCACTCCCACTAGCCTCCATGTCCCTCTCCGCATGGGTGAGGAGTGCATGGAGTTCATGGAAACTCTTGTCCATGCCATTCATGTTATAGTTCACCCTAAATTGGGTGAACTTAGTTGTGAGTGAATGAAGGATCTTACTCACCACCAATTGCTTCGGAATTTTGCACCCTAGACGCTCTAAGGTGTCCGCGTGCTCAACCATTTTGAGCACGTGTGGGCCAACTTTTTGGCCCCTTTGAAGCTTAGTGTCAAAGAATTTCGTAGCCGCCTCATATTGGAGAATTTGAGGGGCTTGCGAAAACATCGACGTGATCCTCGTGAATATCGCATATGCATCGAGTGATATCAATTGGAGGTTGAGTTTGGGTGAGATTGACCAAATCAAGACATTCTTGACGTCATTTGCAAACTTCAAATAAAGGTCATATTCGGCTCGAACCACCGCGGACGATCTAGGCGCGGTTTCGGTGGGGGGCTCTTCGACCAAGTAGCGAAGCACGTTATCGGATAACGCGGCGCTCTTGATCGTTGACTCCCATTCAACGAAGTTACTTCCCTCATCTTTCAGGACACACTTGTCCATGACGGATCTCAACCATGAGTCCTTACCCAAGGTTGCATTGTTTGATGATGTTGACATTGTGCGAATATGGTTACTACAATAAAAAGAAATATATAAACATTCATTGTTAATTTACTTGAAAAACAATTTAACAAGTTTAGCATTCATATAATGACCTCTTAATAAATTATATAAATAATTCCAAGACCCATCTTTAAATAAAAATAGTCATCGCATGCTACATTTATCTAGAAATGGTAAGTCATTACTTGACTAATTCTACCCTTAGAACTCTTGGTTGACGGATTTCAATTAAATCCATCTCCTAGTCCCAAGATAACGCTTATCTCGTTGAGTCCAATCCAATTTTAGCTTGTGATCGTATCACCCTACTTACCCGAGGTAAAAAGGGACCCACGAGCGTGGTAGCCCTAATGAACACGGGATTCATAGGTGTTACTAATTGGTAAGGTTAATCTCAATTTTTAAACATGTGAGAGATCTTGTCAATTTAGTTATTAATTCCCTATAAGTGAACTAAGTCGGTGAATTGTGAATAAAGTTGAATTGACAATAACGGAAAATAAAGTGCATGTGTGACGATTTTGGCATGAGCGGAAATAAAGCAAGCAACCAAGCAACAATAAAATCCTAGTATGGCCACCTAGCTAATCAAATTAACTAGATAATTACAAATTCGGAAACCAACTCCTTGGTCCCTTGCCTCTTCACGTGGAACACCTTCCAAAATGGCACCGTCTTGAGGAAGTCATCGGTCTACATAAAAATAATTACAAATATACAAATATACAAATTCCTATTATACATTTATTCTATTGAATGAAATTATTAAAATTATACAAACCGGCGATACGAGATCGCAATAAAATTACAACCAAACCGTTATTTCCTTACATTACGGGTAATAACGATAAAAAATAACTAGGCCATACTTGGTACAAAATTTGCATAAATTATTAAATAAATGACATTCATTCATTCAACCTAAAATAAAATAAATTGCTGCAAAATTCATGCCAAAATCGTCCTAAACACATTCATGCTCATTGTAGCTCGATTTTTCGGGATTTATTGATTTTTAACCATTAAAAAATCAATATTAACATTTAAATCTCATTTAAATTCAAACTAATTAACTAAACTGTTTTAGAACTCAAAATTAGTCCCTACTAAGTTTGTTGGTCATTAATTAGATCGATTTGATTTCATTTGCTAAATATTACGGTTTAATCATAACAATTATGAAATAAAACCAAAATAAAATATAAACATCATAAAATTTGAAACCAAAAATTTTGTACATTCCGGAACAAATAACTTTGTAAAATATAAATATAAACATCATAAAATTTAAATTAAATTTATGAACAAATATCTTATTATTTAATGGTTTTATCAAATAGAAAATCATTAAATATAGTAAAACAATGAAAACAATTATGAAAATTCACCAAGAGTATCACCACCAGAATGTAAAATTTACCAAAACTTTTCAAGACCATAAAAGGACGTTTCAGTTTTATGAACATTATAATCTCATATTATCGACTTTTATCGTATAAAAATCAATAAACATGCAATACTTAATTAAAAGTCACTAAATTTTACATACAATATTTAATACATGCATGTGAGATCATATTAAAATTTCATGGCTAGAATCAACATGCAACTCTTTTTAGTTAACTTTTAACTCATAAAATGCATGTTAACTCAGTTTAAACGCCAAAAATCAAAATAAATAGCAAATCAATCCCTATAATCACGAAATTTGACCAAAAATATTTAGAGGTCAGTAGGTATACATGCAGGAAAAAGATTAGTCAGAATCGTATTTTAACACAAAAGTTTTGATTTATTAGTTATCTTATAACTTTAATAAAAAAATGTCAAAAATGAACATGCATGCTACAAGCTAGCTCTGATACCACATGAAAGTCCATAAACCTTAGTTAGACTCCTATAATTAGTTACTAAATTACTTGTTAATTTAGTATTTAATGATCTATGTAAAATGCATGCAAATATAAATACATTTATATAAAAGAAGAAATTTTCTCACATTGATATGGAAATTAAATGGGCACACCAAGAACTCCTTCTTGTTGTTCTTGAGCTATTAATATGGATGATCAAGAAAAATCTCCAAACTAGAAGACCTCCTTCAAGTTGCACCAAGATGACACCAAATAATCTACTCTTATTATTAACTATATAATAAGATAGATATTATACTACGAATATTAGAATATATTACTACACTAGTAATACTTAGTAAATATTAGTATTTGAGAGTTTTTAGAGAGAAGAAGAGTTTTTAAGAAATGTATGAAATAAGCAAGAATGAACTAGTGATAAATTGAACAACAATTGTTGTAACACCCGGAAATGTACCCTATTTTTTCTAGTAGAAATATTTTACGAAATCATTTCAGCAAATTTCAGTTTTAATTTGGAATTTAATGTTTCGAGTCGAATTTAGAATTTCCGAGTTCGTATTTGGAATTTCTGCGAGATTCCATGAGAATCCCGTCTTAAGGCGAGTTTGACTTTTGGTTGACTTTTTCCTTACTTATACTCATACTCCTTAACCTATTTTTCCTACAACACAAACCAAACCTTCCTTCCTCTTTAAGAAAACTCAAACCCTTGCCTCCATAGCTTTTTCGGTCTTTGGATCATCGTAACTTCTTCCTTACTTGATAGAATTCACGTAAGTTCGTCTCATTCTTCTCCCCTTACCTTCCTCTATCCGTATTGATATTAAAATCATCGTCTTTCTCGCTTTTCAATCTTTCCGTCTTTTTTCAAGATGAATTTCATTCATCTTTTATGGTCTATTTGTAGGTGGGGACCTCCAAGATCCCGACAAAGACTATTACCTTATTGAAGAGGAGCTTGACGATTAGTAGAGACGCTTAAAGGTAACGGTGAAGGGTTACTCGTTATCATTTACATGTTTTACATGCTTTATATGCTAGAAATCGTATTAGAATACGATTAGGAAGCCTAGAATTCATGGTATGATTAATGAATGTTGTTATATGATGAATATTGATGATGTATAATGATGTATAATGATTGTTGATGATTATTTGAAGTATATTTGAGAATTGAAATGATTTGGAAATGAATTGAAGGCTCTCGGATGAACTGGTGCTCCCTGCCGGTCGACCGGCCGCCGGTCTGCCAACCGGCTGGGAACACATCAGTAACATCCTTGAATTTTTGGGAAATTTTGTATAGGGGGTTCAGAGCCGGTCGACCGGCCGCCGGTCCACCGACCGGCCTAGACCACTTTTCTCTGTTTTTCTATGATTTTGGATTTTTGCCTGTGTTCTGAGCCGGCCCACCGGCCACCGTTCCCCTACCCGGCCTGAAACACGGCTGTATTGCTTTCCTATAATTTCTAAAACTCGTAATTTATAATAGTTCGCATGATCCGTTTATCGTATAATTTTACGTAGTAACTTATAATATTTATGTTTTGGATATATGATATTTTATTCGCTTGTATCACATGTTTCGTGACGATTTTCGATATGTCCCACTTTGAGTCGGTTTTTACAAATGATACGGTTTGAGCACGGTTTTGTCTTGTGCTTTATTTTCTCATTCCCTTGGCTACCTTCCCGTTCGTAAGGCTGGAATGTCGGAACGGAGAGGTATCCTACTGCTTAATTGCATGTGTAGTGGGCATATGACGACGTTGTTGGGAGTTGAACGCTATGCGTTGTTCGACCCGGCCGTCAAATGTTGTATACTTGCGAGGTGGTGTTATTTGCATGTAGCGTACCGCTTGTTATGAGGCTTGAGCTCTTTTCCGCCTCTTTCGTGAATGATCTACCGAATTTGGGGTACTCGGCATATATATTGTAAGACCGAGTCTTGGATGCGAAACGTCATCGCATGTCGAATCGGAACACGTTATATTCCGAGATCCTGGACCAGGTTTAGACTAGGACCGTATTTTTTGTCGTGCTACCAGGAGGAAATTAGTCTACATATACGAAATGTAGCATCGTGTATGAGTTCAGGGAAATGCTTTATCCCGTGGATGCATGTTAATCATACTTGCCATGTACACGATGCTAGTGCGTTTCATTTACCGTGAGAGTTGTCGTCTTGTGTCGTCTTTGAATGCGTGAGTTCATGATATTGTTCATGGTCATTGCATGATTGGACACCGTCAATGTCTTGGTTCGTGAATGGATGATAATATGTTGTATTTATTGTGATCATCGCATGACTTGACTGGTTTGTCTGTCGAGTCTCAATCTTATCAATCTTATACCGCTAACGGTGAGATGCAAGCCCTAGTGAGCGTATTCGGTTGCCTAAGAGTGTCTTTCCCGAGTCTTTGAATAACATGATGGTTCGAATTTGATTTCCATATGATCTTATCATTATATCTCGTATTGCCTATCTATTCTTATCGTAACTCACATGGATATCTATATATGCATGATTTTACTTTTGTATTTCCTTATATGTACGTTTGATGTGATATGGCTGGGAGAACCCGGAGTTACTCCCCACTGACTGTGGCGTTCATGTTTTTCATGAATGAACAGGTTGCTTGCATGGATGACTTTTTGGATATGATATTTTGGGGTTCGGGTGTGAGCTAGCGGGCGTTTGTCCCTGGAAGTTTTCACCTCTAGACGATATTAGCTAGTTTTGCTAAACACTTGTTCTTTGCTAACATTTTTAAGAGACCCCGTCTCTTTGTTGTATTTCCGTATTTAGTTGTAATATTTTGACACACCTCGTGTTATATATCTTGCATGTTTAGAATTTTTAAAATACCGTATTTCCGCATATTGTTTCACATGCTTGTATGTTTTATATTTCCGCATTCACGAGGGTTGTCAAAGTTGGTATCAGAGCTTTGATCGCTCCCGACGCACACAAATGAACCCTAACTTAAACTACTTGACCTTGAAATAATAAATGAGAGAGTTGGGTAGAAGTTAAGGATTTTACTTGGTAGTCTATTTGTTTATGCTAATTGATAGGAGTAACTTAATTTGTTTTTGTTTCTTATGAAGATGGTTAGACCGCGATTAGCTGAGAATGTTATGATGGAAGCTCTTACTCAAGTGCTGAAAAATCAGCAAGATGCCGCTTTAGCTAATGCCAACCAAGTTCCCCCTAGAAGGGAGGACAACCATCAGGGTGGCTATGCATGGGTGGCGGGACAAATTGCGAGAAGTAAGATCGTACCATATGGTGGAGAGCCGGATCCGACGGAGTTATCCGATTGGTTCCGTGAGATGGAGAAATAATTCGATCTATACCAAGTCCGAGAAGAGGACAAGGTTAGGACCGCAAAGCACTTTCTGGTGAGGGAAGCCGACAACTGGTGGGCTATCACAAGTGCCACTGCGGTTCTTGAAGAGGACTTTAACAGGGCTTGCTTTAAAGCTCTTGTGGAGGGTAGATTTTATCCTAAAGAGCTTAAGCAGCAAAGGCTTAAAGATTTCATTGACTTTAAACAAGGTAACCTATCAGCTCAAGAGTTTACTACGGAGTTTAATAAGCTCGCTCATTTTGCGCCGAGGCTTATCCGGGATGATGAAGACCGTGCTTTCTATTATCGTAACAAGTTGAATGCCGTTCTTCAGAGTAAAGTGAGAAGGGGTACCGCATCCTTTGGAGATCTCTACGATGATGCCTTGTGGGCCGAAAATTCAATGAAGGCTATTAGGGATGAAGCTTTAATGAATAATCCCTCTCCTTCTTATGCTCCTAAGCCGAATGCTTTTGGGAAAAGGCCGTTTATTCCGTCTCCTTCTAATTCCTATGCTAACAAGAGGAGGTTTACTCCTTCTTCCAATGCCTATTCAAGTAATCCTGCTCCTTTTATTCCTAGAGCTACATCGAATGTGGCTCATAGGCCTTATGCTCCTCAAGGTCAAGCTCAAGGTCGTCAATGTAACCGTTGTAGACAACCACACCACCCCGGTGTGTCTTGTCCTAACCGACCGTACATTTGCTACTTTTGTCAAAAGGGTGGTCTTCGTTACGAGGATTGCCCCGACCGAAAGTTGCCTCCTCCTCCTAAACCTAAGGGTTCAATCTTTTTCATGAGCCGTGCTAAGGCCGCTGCTCATCCCGAGATCATTACGGGTATGTTCTCAATTTTAGAGCAACCGTGTCTTATTTTATTTGATACCGGTGCTTCAATGTCTTTTGTGTCAGCAACCTATGCTAGTAAATTATCTATCAAGCCTACATCTAGTGAGGATACTCCCATATCCTTGCCATCCGGAGATATTATCTCTTGTTCAACCCTTTATCCAAATGTACCTATTTCTATTTCGGGTTCTATCTTTCCCGCAAATGTCCTTAAATTTCCTCTAGGAGAGTTTGATATTATTTTAGGTATTGATTGGCTAGCTATGTATCATGCTAGGTTCGAGTGTCATGATCAAAAGATTTTCTTAAAGAGTCCTTTAGGTGTTAGAATAACCTATAAGGGATCTCATCCCCGTAAAGGTGTGTCTTTAATTTCTGCTATGAAATTGGTAAGTATGGTTAGGAAAGGTCGCCAAGCATTATTGTGTGTTGTGACTTCATCAAATACCTCTTTGCCAAGTATTGAAGATGTGCCTATTGTTCGTGAATTCGTTGATGTATTCCCCGAAGATTTGCCCGGGATTCCTCCTGAGCGTGATGTTGAATTCTCTATTGATCTTGTTCCTGGTTCTGGTCCTATTGCCAAAGCTCCTTATCGTATGGCTCCGTCCGAATTGAAAGAATTAAGGAAGCAGCTAGATGATATGATAGAGAAGGGTTTTTGCAACGTAAATACTCAGGAAAGTAGAGATTTATGTCGGTTTTATTGCTTGTAAGACACACACACAAATGAAGACACAAAGGACTTGAATTGGACTTGTTGTTGTGTTGAAAGTTTCTGAATTTTATAAGAAAAAGAAGTAAGAACAAGATAGTACTCTTCCAAAGCACAAAGCCAATGGATAGAGGTTGTGATGATTGACTCCAGCAACTCAGCAAAGACTCAAACAACACTCTTCTAGCACTAAGCAAAGAAGGGACTCAAGCACAAAGCCATGAGTTTAGAAATTGGAAACAAAGGTTTCAATTTTCATTCATTCATCAAATCTGCTTTCATTAGGTTACAAAGCAAGGCTTATATAGGCCAAGAGAGACACATCTAAGGGTCTCAAATGCATCATCTAATGTACAATAAGTCGTGGCCTTGGCCTTACACAAATCAGAATACTAACTAGGATACAAAAGCATAAAGTAATAAAGCATAAAGCATAAGACAGAAAACAGGCTGCTCCTCTTTGTCTTGTTGTGCAAGGTCAATTAAGATGTGTAAGACCTTGGAGCTTGGGCTTGGCAGCTACCATCTTCAAGTACAAAGGGTTAGGATGTCTTTCAAGTCGTGCCCTTGTCTTGCCTAGCCAAATATAGCACCCAAAACAGCCTTGGTACAAGACAATGCTGAAATGTCCCTATCTGGACCCATTTGTTTGTTCTTAGCTAAACCTGCTCTTTTATTGTGAATTAGCAAAAACTTTCCTGGACTTTTATCTTCCTAAGACCCTAAAATAAGAGTATTAGGCCTTGGAACAACTTAATTCACAATAGGGGTTGCCTTGGACGAAGCTCTTTGATGTTGGACCTGAACCGGGTGAGATAGGACATGGACCCTTCTGATTGCATTTTGTAACACTCATAACTCTCTGCTCAGGATGAATTTGAAACCCCATGATAGCTCATTTGAAAGCTATGGATTTTAGCTTTCTCCTCCAAAAAGAATCACCCCTAAACATTCAGTAGATTTTGAGTTATGCAACTTTGAGTGCAGATTGGTCTTAATCACATACGCAACAGACTTGCCACTAACTATACCCGTTTTGCTCAGGCCATAACTTTCTCTTTAGGATGATGTAGGAGTACCCCAAGGCGCCATTTGAAAGCTAAATGAGTTATCTTTCCCGTCCATTTGGAATCACACAAATAGCATGCTCCAATCTTCAGTTATGATCCATTTGGCAAGAGGGGGTCAGACTGATCTCTACATTGCACTCTTCTGTAGGGGATATCTTGTAGCAGCCATAACTCAAACTACGTACCTGGTATTGGGCTGATTCTAAATTCATTGTATACCCAAGATCATAAGCTTTCCAATGACTCAAGAATCAAAGGATTTGCACGAGTAGAACTTGAAATATGAAGCTTGAAAGTCAGGCCCGTACAATTGAAAGCTCAAGATGCTAATGTTGATCCCCTAAATTGCCTTCATTTGGGATGTGTACTTAGACATTCCCATGGACGGTTGTATTAGCACAAAAACGAGTGACAATGCAACAAGTTTTGTTGCAAACTCCCCTTCTTCAAAAGAATTTGTCCTCAAATTCTGTTGGATCAAAATCAAAAGACTTGTTGCCAAGGGTTATGTTCTCCTACTCTTCAAAAGATCAAGTACAACTTCAAATATGGACTATCATGGCCTCCTCCCGGATCATAGACTAGAATGGTGAATGGCATGAGATATGTGGTACCATTCCCAAGTTCAGATTGCATACCCAACCAAGTATTGCTTGTTCCTCCGGGATCAAATGTGAGGTGTATGACATCCTCCCTACACTTCACATCTACCCTCATTCTTCTTGTAGTATCATGAGCTTGTCTATCATTTGAGGATGTTGTTCTACCTGGATGAAATGTACTCATGACAAGCTTTGGACTCAACTTCGCATCAAGTATCCCAATACTTGTAGCACCGAAATCAGAATGTTCATATTTGCACCCCAAGCTTGGTTTGTTCTCATTGACTACTCTCCTAACATCCTTAGGTGACCAACACTCCTTAAGTGAAGCATAAGCAAGAAGCAAATCAGCCCCTAGGGTACCTCCTCTCACATTCAGCTCCTCTTGAGTAGATATCAAGTTATACAAAGGGTCACTCACATCAAAACAAGCATCATTCACATAGCACGCATCCAAAGAAGTGCTTATACAACAAGTAGAACACGAGAAAACTTCAAGTGGGCAGCTATTGTTTTTGTGCATTGGACTCATCATACACAACACCAAATGAACTAAAACTTGAGCAACATCAAGTAGTGAACCTCCCCTTGGTGTTCCACATAATCCCAACAAGTTCTCCCAAACAATTTGAACATTACTCATCTTAAAACACAAGAAGATCGTAGCTGGACAGTAGGGTTTAGATTGATCAATTTCATTCCTTAACATGTATGAGGTAGCACCCAAATGAGCAAGAATAACTTGCAACCTCATCAACATGTAAGAATGAAAGTGTGGAGATGCAAGAGCACAAGATATACCTCCCAAGATGAATGTTAAGAAGCAAGAATCATGGCTTGTGTAGGAGATCAGATTTGGCACTCTTGAGCATGGAACAACCCAATACACTCCTTTTGCTTCACCCTTGATCGACTCCCAACAACTACCACCATTGAACATGACCATGGACTGTCCAAACTTCATGGTTTGAAGCTCAAGTAGTCCTTGGTCGACAATCACCTCTATAGGACCCAAATCAGTAGCTTGCTCATTGATGGCTCCACAAGAAAGAACAAGGCTATTCTCTTCTTCATTAGTAGGCTCATAGGTTGAGTTCAAGGAGGTTTTATTTTCAAAACATGGGTTCTTAATGATAGCACTACATGACCGTTTCACTTCAGCACATGTACTCATGACCTTTGGTTTAAGCTTAGACTTAGGACAAGCAACATCCAAGCATGACACAACAACCATTTGGCCTAAACTCTTATCTTTCCCAACTGTTTTGATGGCTTCTAAACTATCCCCTTTAGTTAAGACCTCATGATTTCTAGGCCTTACTAAGATCTTCTCAACATATAAGGCTAACTCAAGCAAATCATCATATGGATACAACACTTCTAAATCAATTCTCTTTGCAATTTCAGATTTCAAGCCATGGTAAAATTTGACTCCCTTTTGCACAACCTCATCATTCATATCACAAACAAAGCTTAACTCTTCAAACAACTTAGCATACTCATGAACACTCAAGGAATTTTGCTTAAGAGTCTTAAATTCAGTCCACAAACTATCCATGGTAGAACAAGGTAGAAACCTTAGTCTCATGTTCCTTTCAAGTTTATGCCATGACCTAATCATACCCTTCCCTTCATTCCTCCTTGAAATTATAAGGACCTTGTACCATAACAAAGCACTATCCTCTAAACAAGACACAACAAGTTCAAGCTTCCTTTTTTCAGAATAACACTTGTGCTCAAAGTAGCATTCAACATCATACAACCAAGACACAAATGCTCTACTGTTTTCACCATTAAAGGAAGGAAGTAATGGTGTTTTACCTTTTCTCCCAAGGGTAGGAGAGGGCTTAGAACACTCATGTGGCAGGTGGTACTTCCCTTGGTACAAATCAGGTGGTTTAGGCTCCCTTGGAACACCATAGTTGCTGGTTGTCTTCTTTGGAAGCACATCACCTTCATACCCTTTTGTAAGAGCTTGCAACTTCCCCATAGCTTCTTCTAAGGACTTGGAGATGGAACCAAGGTCACAAGGCTTCATTCTTTGACATGGAACATAAGGCATAACAAACATTGCTACTGATTTACTCACACAAATCAGATTGCACTCCTCTCTTGAAAAAAGGTTGTTTTGTGTTTATAATGTAGGTAGGTGTAAGATGACTCTCAAACCAAAGCTCTGATAACCAATTGCAACGAAAATACTCAGGAAAGTAGAGATTTATGTAGGTTTTATTGCTTGTAAGACACACACACAAATGAAGACACAAAGGACTTGAATTGGACTTGTTGTTGTGTTGAAAGTTTCTGAATTTTATAAGAAAAAGAAGTAAGAACAAGATAGTACTCTTCCAAAGCACAAAGCCAATGGATAGAGGTTGTGATGAATGACTCCAGCAACTCAGCAAAGACTCAAACAACACTCTTCTAGCACTAAGCAAAGAAGGGACTCAAGCACAAAGCCATGAGTTTAGAAATTGGAAACAAAGGTTTCAATTTTCATTCATTCATCAAATCTGATTTCATTAGGTTACAAAGCAAGGCTTATATAGGCCAAGAGAGACACATCTAAGGGTCTCAAATGCATCATCTAATGTACAATAAGTCGTGGCCTTGGCCTTACACAAATCAGAATACTAACTAGGATACAAAAGCATAAAGTAATAAAGCATAAAGCATAAGACAGAAAACAGGCTGCTCCTCTTTGTCTTGTTGTGCAAGGTCAATTAAGATGTGTAAGACCTTGGAGCTTGGGCTTGGCAGCTACCATCTTCAAGTACAAAGGGTTAGGATGTCTTTCAAGTCGTGCCCTTGTCTTGCCTAGCCAAATATAGCACCCAAAACAGCCTTGGTACAAGACAATGCTGAAATGTCCCTATCTGGACCCATTTGTTTGTTCTTAGCTAAACCTGCTCTTTTATTGTGAATTAGCAAAAACTTTCCTGGACTTTTATCTTCCTAAGACCCTAAAATAAGAGTATTAGGCCTTGGAACAACTTAATTCACAATAGGGGTTGCCTTGGACGAAGCTCTTTGATGTTGGACCTGAACCGGGTGAGATAGGACATGGACCCTTCTGATTGCATTTTGTAACACTCATAACTCTCTGCTCAGGATGAATTTGAAACCCCATGATAGCTCATTTGAAAGCTATGGATTTTAGCTTTCTCCTCCAAAAGGAATCACCCCTAAACATTCAGTAGATTTTGAGTTATGCAACTTTGAGTGCAGATTGGTCTTAATCACATACCCAACAGACTTGCCACTAACTATACCCGTTTTGCTCAGGCCATAACTTTCTCTTTAGGATGATGTAGGAGTACCCCAAGGCGCCATTTGAAAGCTAAATGAGTTATCTTTCCCGTCCATTTGGAATCACACAAATAGCATGCTCCAATCTTCAGTTATGATCCATTTGGCAAAAGGGGGTCAGACTGATCTCTACATTGCACTCTTCTGTAGGGGACATCTTGTAGCAGCCATAACTCAAACTACGTACCTGGTATTGGGCTGATTCTAAATTCATTGTATACCCAAGATCATAAGCTTTCCAATGACTCAAGAATCAAAGTATTTGCACGAGTAGAACTTGAAATATGAAGCTTGAAAGTCAGGCCCGTACAATTAAAAGCTCAAGATGCTAATGTTGATCCCCTAAATTGCCTTCATTTGGGATGTGTACTTAGACATTCCCATAGACGGTTGTATTAGCACAAAAACGAGTGACAATGCAACAAGTTTTGTTGCAGTTTTATCCGACCAAGTGCCTCTCCTTGGGGTGCTCCCATGCTTTTTGTGAAGAAGAAGGATGGTTCTATGAGGCTGTGCATTGATTACCGTGAATTGAATCGGATTACAATCAAGAATAAGTATCGTTTACCGAGAATTGAAGATTTGTTTGATCAATTAAAGGGTGCTTCTACGTTTTCGAAGATTTATTTGAGATCGGGTTATCATCAAATTCCGGTTAGAGATGTTGATATTCCAAAGACCGCTTTTAGTACGAGGTATGGCCATTATGAGTTTAAGGTAATGCCATTTGGATTGACGAATGCTCCTGCTATCTTTATGGATCAGATGAACCGCACATTAGTGAGTCTCGGACAAGTTGTGTGGTGGTATTATTGATGATATCTATTTTCTTCCAAGTCGCAAGATGAGCAGATATATTATTGAGATTAATTTGGGCGTGTTGTACGGCGAAGAAAATGGTATGCTAAGTTCTCTAAGTGTGAGTTCTGGTTACCTAAAGTGTCCTTTCTTGGGCATGTGATTTCTAAAGAAGGTGTAATGGTGGATCCTTCTAAAACTGAGGCCGTTGTTGATTGGAAGAGTCCGACTGATATTAGAGAGATTCGAAGTTTCCTTGGTTTAGCTGGTTATTATCGAAGATTTTTCAAGGATTTCGCTAAGCTTGCTAGACCTATGACACAGTTATTGAAGAAGGAAACCAAATTCCTTTGGATTGAAGCTTGTGAAGCAGCGTTTCAAGAATTAAAGAAGAGGTTAACTACCGCTCCGGTGTTGACTTTGCCCGAAGATGGAGTAAACTTTGATGTCTATTGTGATGCTTCTAAAATGGGTTTGGGTTGTGTTCTTATGCAAAATCGGAAGGTGGTGGCTTATGCTTCAAGGCAGCTGAGAGTTCATGAAGTGAACTATCCTACTCATGATTTAGAATTGGCCGCCGTAGTTCATGCTTTGAAAGTGTGGAGACATTATTTAATTGGAGTTCATTGTCGTATCTTCACCGATCATAAAAGTTTGAAGTACATATTTACTCAAAAAGAGTTGAATATGAGGCAAAGAAGATGGTTGGAGTTGGTGAATGATTATGATTTTGAGTTGTTGTATCATGAAGGGAAGGCTAATGTTGTTGCAGATGCTCTTAGTAGGAAAGCTTCTCATGCTTTGAATGCTTTGCATTTATTACCTGTTGATCTTTGTGCCGAGTTTCGAAGGTTGAGTTTGGAATTCGTAGAGCGTGGATTTGTTCATATTGGTGCTATGATTGCCGAGCCTGTATTTCTCCGTGAAATCCGCGAAAGCCAACGTGATGATCTTACCTACAAGTCTATTCAAGCCAAAATTCTTGAAGGTAAAGGTAAAGATTTCAAGTTTGATGATGAAAGTGTTCTTCGTTTCCATGGTCGTTTATTTGTTCCTAATGCTCTTAATTTGAGGAAGCGAGTTCTTGATGAAGCTCATCTTTCCCCTTATTCTATTCACCCCGGAGGTGATAAGATGTACAAGGATTTAAAGCTACAGTTTTGGTGGCCAAACTTGAAGGGTGATGTTGTTTCTTATGTTGGAAGATGTTTGACTTGCCAACAAGTGAAGATTGAACACAAGAGGCCCGGTGGATTGCTACAACCGTTGGATATTCCGCTGTGGAAGTGGGAATCTATTTCTATGGACTTTGTTATGGCTTTGCCGAGGACTGTTGGAGGTAAAGATGTCGTTTGGGTTGTTGTTGATCGTTTGACCAAGTGTGCTAGATTTATTCCGATCAAAGAAACTTGGAATTTGGATCGTTTAGCGAAAGCCTATGTGGATGAAATTGTTAGATACCATGGTGTTCCTATGGAGATTATATCCGACCGATATCCGAGATTCTGTTCGAGATTTTGGAAGGCTTTGCAAGAGGCCATGGGTAGTAAGTTGTTGATGAGTACTGCTTTTCATGCCGCTACAGATGGTTAGACTGAGAGGACTATTCAGACTTTAGAAGACTTGCTTAGGGCTTGTGCTCTTGATTTTCAGTCTAGTTGGGAAAAGAGCTTACCGTTGGTGGAGTTTTCTTACAACAATAGTTATCATGCATCTATCAAGATGGCTCCATATGAAGCTCTTTATGGAACGAAATGTCGGAGTCCTATATGTTGGAATCAATTGAGTGACAATCGTGATTTAGGCCCCGATGTTCTTGTTGAAACCATTGATAATGTGAAGGTCATTCGTGATAGAATGAAAGCCGCTCAAGACCGTCAAAAGTCTTATGCCGATATCCGAAGAAGGCCTTTAGAATTTGAGGTGGGAGATAAAGTATTCTTGAAGGTGTCTCCTATGAAGGGTGTTAAAACGGTTTGGTGTTAAGGGTAAATTGAGCCCGAAGTACATTGGACCTTTTGATATTGTGAAAAGGATTGGTGCCGTTGCTTACAAGTTGGATTTGCCGCCAAATTTGGTTAAGGTTCATGATGTATTCCATGTTTCTCAATTGAGAAAGTATGTTAGTGATCCAAGCCATGTATTTCAAAAGGAATTGCCCGAGCTTGAACCGAATTTATCCTTTGAAGAGAAGCCGATCCGCATCCTAGATCGTAAGAATAGAAAGTTGAGAAGTAAAGTAGTTCCTTTGGTGAAGATCTTGTGGAGAAGTGCAAATGTCGAAGAAGAGACTTGGGAAACTGAAGCTTCTATGCGTAGTAAATATCCGAGTCTTTTCGAGTAAGGTATATTTTCTTTCCCTCAAGTTTCGAGGGCAAAACTTTTTAAAAAGGTGGGGTGATTGTAACACCCGGAAATGTACCCTATTTTTTCTAGTAGAAATATTTTACGAAATCATTTCAGCAAATTTAAGTTTTAATTTGGAATTTAATGTTTTGAGTCGAATTTAGAATTTCCGAGTTCGTATTTGGAATTTCTGCGAGATTCCTTGAGAATCCCGTCTTAAGGCGAGTTTGACTTTTGGTTGACTTTTTCCTTACTTATACTCATACTCCTTAACCTATTTTTCCTACACAAACACAAACCAAACCTTCCTTCCTCTTTAAGAAAACTCAAACCCTTGCCTCCATAGCTTTTTCGATCTTTGGATCATCGTAACTTCTTCGTTTTTTGATAGAATTCACGTAAGTTCGTCTCATTCTTCTCCCCTTACCTTCCTCTATTCGTATTGATATTAAAATCATCGTCTTTCTCGCTTTTCAATCTTTCCGTCTTTCTCAAGATGAATTTCATTCATCTTTTATGGTCTATTTGTAGGTGGTTTTGTAGACCCGGCCGTCAAATGTTGTGTACTTGCGAGGTGGGGTTATTTGCATGTAGCGTACCGCTTGTTATGAGGCTTGAGCTCTTTTCCGCCTCTTTCGTGAATTGATCTACCGAATTTTGGGTACTCGGCATATATATTGTAAGACCGAGTCTTGGATGCGAAACGTTTATCGCATGTCGAATCGGAACACGTTTATTCCGAGATCCTGGCCAGGTATAGACTAGGACCGTATTATTATCGTCGTGCTACCAGGAGGAAAATAGTCTACATATACGAAATGTTGATCGTGTATGAGTTCAGGGAA
>JAIUZE010066804.1:0-59763 GCA_022085475.1 Heliosperma pusillum
AGTCTCCACCTACAATTAGATTTAATAAAATATGAAAATAATTCAACTTTGAGAAAGACGGCTAAATTGAAAAGCGAGAAAGACGATAATTTTATTACCAATACGGATAGAGGAAGATGAGAGGGGAAGAATAAGACGAACTTACGTGAATTTGAGCAAGAAATGAGCGAGATATGACGATTCTAAGCTTGGATCAAAATGGAGGCAAGGTTTTGATGGGGTTTTCTTAGTAAGGAAGAAAGTTTGAGTTGTGTGAGTATGAATTAGGTTAAGGGAGAGTATGAGGGTGTATGAGGAAAAGTCAAGAAAAAGTCAAAGACGTCTCAAGGCAGGATTCACTTGAAATCTTGCGAAAAATCCAAATACGAACTCGGAAATTCTAAATTCGACAAAGAAAATTTAATTCTAAACTAAAACTAAATTTCGCTGAAAAGTATCCGTAAAAATATTGTTACTGTAAAAATAGGGTACATTTGCGGGTGTTACAAATATATTCCGTATAACTTTTCTGAACTTAATTTGTAAGAATTGAATTTTTCTGAACTGAACTGAACTGAACTTATAGGAGCTGAACTGAACTTATAGAAGCTAAACTGAACTGAACTTATAGGAGCTGAACTGAACTTATAAGAGCTGAACTGAACTGAACTGAACTTCTAGGAGCTGAACTGAACTTATAGGAGCTGAACTGAACTTAAAGGGGATGTGTTTAAGTCCAAAAGAACAGGGCCTAAGTCCACATAAAAGTTGCGTAGAAAAGCTGGTAATATGTTGGAGTTAACGCCTCGTTAGCTAGCCAATCCGCCGCCCGATTTGCTTCTCGATAAGTGTGCTCCAATTTAAACGGACCCATTAGCTACTTGTATTAGTTCTTTGTACCTTGTAAAACCCAACTTGAGACCATTGCTAACGAGACCCTCCTTATAGATAAGTTGAACGCAAGCTTTGTTGTCCATATGCATACTGAATTTGTCGAAGAGCTAACAGCACGGCACACATACATGCTCAAATCCATGTTATATGTCTAATGGGTCGCTTTCATTTTCTTATTATGGTAACAAAAATTTGGAGTGCATACTTTGCTCTATCTTTCTTATTATGTTAAATGTTCTTTACCTTCTAATTTTCTACCCAAATTATTGCGGAGTACATAAGACCATTTTATGCATAAGACAAACTCAATCACATAGAGATGAGAGAGAAAGTTGGAGAGAGAAAGTTCCAACTTTGGGGATCTAGGGTTTTGTGCAAGGGCCAAAATCAATTCTAAAATCTCTTTCTCTTACATTAAAATTTCAGTAATAAATAATAGGCATTGGTATTATTCACAATAAATAATATTGTTAGTATAATTGTTAGTTAGTATTTTAAGAATGTCACCAAAAATTAATAAGAGTAAAACTCATACACCGACTGTTGGCCAACGCACGAACGAAACATTAGTAGTGCAGCAGGATGTTCTTCAAGCCTTTAGACAGGAAATTGATGAAGTCGATAAGGAAAATAATGGTGTAGAGGACGGAGGATGGCAGCAGGTCGTCAATCGTTCAAAGAGGAGAGATAGTGGGAGTAGTTCTAGTCCAAAATTGCCTACTATAATTGAAACGGAGGTGGCGGAAACAGATGTTGTGGCAAGTGTCCCTAAGCCTATTCTAAAGCTTGATGTTGCTGATGTTCAGGAGGAGATTGAATTCTGGTCATCGGCGGTGTTTGGTTATGTTATGGGTGCTAATCCACCAAAAGGGGTATTGGAAGGCTATTTAAGGCGTGTTTGGAAGGATTATGCTATTACAAAGGTATCATTCTTACCAAATGGTCTATTTGTGGTTAGATTTGATAGTAAGGAGCATTCTAATCTAGTGTTGGCTAGGGGAATGATGTTGTTTGATGGAAAACCAGTGATTTTGCGTCCTTGGGATCCTAATGTTAAGATTACAAAAGTATCGGTGAAACGGGTTCCTATCTGGGTTAAATTAATGGGTTTGGATTTGAAATTTTGGGGGAATAAGTGTTTGGAGAAACTGTCGGCCTTAATTGGTTCTTTCCTGAGTATTGATGATATTACTATCAATAGGACTTTCCTGGGTTTTGCACGAGTAATGGTGGAGGTGGATATTGATCAGGTGTTTCCTGATCAGATTCAGTTTGTTGATGAGCAAGGTAATGAAATCAGTGTATGTGTTGAATATGACTGGTTGCCAGTTTTGTGTAAGAAGTGTAATGGAATAGGACATCGTGAAGTGGTGTGTAGGAAAGGGTATGGGATTCAGAAGAAGCCTGTCTTTCCTGTAGTGCAGAAACAGGTTTGGCAAAGGAAGAAGCCTCAAGTGTCCCATATTGATCCTTTAGAGTTTCCTGCATTACCTGTAGCAGGGGGAACTCAAGTTTTACCTGCTGTTGGTCAATTGATGACTACTCCTGTTCATAGGGGGCACACAGTGGCTTTTACTCCTGCAAGAGTTATTTCCAAAATAACTAGACATGAGTCAAGACTACCTGGAGATAAGGATGTGAATTTTATGATGAACTTTAATGCTGCTTTGTCTGGGTGTTCTGAATTGGTAGATAAAGGGGGTGGCAGTGTGCTTGCAACCCCTAATGACTAAGTTTGGAGCTTGGAATATTAGGGGGCTCAATAGTATCAAGAAACAGAAAGATGTTAAATGGTTTTTGCATCATCATGCTATTGAACTTTTTGGGCTCCTAGAGACCAGAGTGAAACCTGGTTCTCTGAATAAAGTTTTGTCTAATTTCTGTCATAATTGGTCTATTTGTCATAATGCTAGCTTTCATTCGAATGCTAGGATTTGGGTTATTTGGAAGAGCAGTAAAATTAAGGTTGATGTGTTGGAGTGTGGAGCTCAGTTTATTCATTTAAAGATTTTTGATTGTGTGACTGGTCATACCTTTTATATAACTTTTGTGTATGGATTCAATAGAAGTGAGGAGAGGCAGGAGCTATGGGAAAGCTTGAATAGGCTTTCTAGGATTGAGCCATGGTGTGTGCTTGGGGACTTTAATAATGTTCTTTATTCAAATTAGAGGATTGGGCAGGTTGTTAGAGATAGTGAAATGGTTCCATTTTAGAATGTCATTACCTTGTGTGAGCTTCATGAGATGAAAACAACTGGTGCTTTCTTTACTTGGAATAACAAGCAGACTAGTGATAAAAGAGTTTTCAGTCGGATTGATAGAGTTCTTATCAATGATAACTGGAGTAATAGCTGGCCTGATTACTTTGCTCATTTTTTTCCTGAAGGTTCCTTTGACCATTGCCCTTGTGTTATTGAGTATGGTGAGGTGCAGTCGTCTAAGAGAAGGCCTTTCAAATTCTTTAACATGTGGACTAGGTTATCTGACTTCCTGGGTATTTTGAAGACTGGATGGCAGCAGTTTGTATATGGCTCACCTATGTTCAGAATTGTGAAGAAAATGAAGGATATGAAGGTGCAGTTCAAAAAGCTTAATAAGGATCTTTATGCTGATATTGAAAGGAATGCTGATATTGCATTTAAGGTTCTTCAGGAGAGTCAGATTATGCTGCAAGGTGATCCTGGGAATTTAAGGCTTATGGATGTTGAATTTCAAGCTAGAGAAAGCTTTCTTCTCATGGATGCTGCTCGTGATGATTTTCTGAGCCAAAAGGCTAAGTGCTCCTGGGCTAAAGAGGGAGATACTAATTCTTCTCTTTTTCATCAGGCTATCAGACAAAGACAGATTAGGAATAAAGTGCTTTTGATTGAATCTATGACTGGTGTGGTTTGTAAGGAACCAGATCATATTATTCAGGCCTTTGTTGATTTTTACAAAGATTTGCTGGGGAGTGCTAAGGGATCATCTTGTTTCTTCCCTCATATTGTGCAGAAAGGAAGGAGAGTGGAGGATTGTCTTTGGGAGAGGATGTGTATTACTCCTAGTGAGGAGGAGATTAAAAGAATTGTGTTCTCTATTCCTAATGATAAGAGTCCTGGTCCTGATGGCTATACGAGTTGTTTTTTCAAAGCTGGCTGGGAGGTTATGAAAGATGAATTAGTTGCTGCAATTCAGGATTTCTTCCACACAGGTAAGCTCCTAAGACAGATTAATGCTACTAATCTGGTTCTTATTCCAAAGATGGAGAATCCTGTCAATGTCACTCAGTTTCGTCCTATTGCTTGTTGTAATGTTCTTTATAAGATTATCTCTAAAATTCTGTGTGAAAGAGTTTCTGTTGGTCTTGGCAATGTCATTAGTCCTAATCAGGCTGCCTTTATTAAGGGTAGGAGTATTATGGGTAATATTTTAATTAGCCAAGATATTGTTAGACTATATACTAGGAAAAGTGTCTCTCCTAGATGTTTGATGAAGATTGATCTGAGGAAAGCCTATGATTCGATTGAGTGGGATTTCATTGGAGATATGCTGGTTCAATTAAATTTTCCTCCAAAGTTGGTTGGCTTGATTATGAAGTGTGTGACTTCCCCTACTTACTCTGTGGTGATTAATGGGTCTCCTAATGGATTCTTTCCTGGTAAGAGAGGTCTAAGACAAGGTGATCCTATCTCTCCTATTTTATTTACTATCTGTATGGAGTACCTTAGTAGGTTGTTGGAGGAAGCTAGTAATTTGTCTAGCTTTAGATTCCATCCTCTGTGTAGTAGGCTTAAGTTGAGTCATCTAATGTTTGCTGATGATGTCCTTCTTTTCTGCAAAGGGGATCTAAGTTCCATTGCTGTTATTAAGGAAACTTTTAATTGCTTTTCTGAAGCTTCTGGTTTGCATATTAGTTCTGAGAAGTCTGAAATTATGTTGAATGGTATTGATTCTGTGAATGTGGACTATATCTTGCATTATACTGGTTTTAAAAGAGGTAAGTTGCCTTTCAAGTACCTTGGGGTGTGTATTTCTCATAAGAGACTTAGCAAGGTAGATTGTCATGTCCTGGTGGATAAAATGATTGCTAGAATCAGAGGATGGAATAGTAGGAAACTATCTTATGCTGGCAGACTTGTGTTGGTGAAGGCAGTTCTATCTACTATCCATAATTATTGGTCTCAATTGTTTGTTCTTCCTATGGGGGTCATGGATAGAATCAAGGCCCTTTGTAGGAGTTTTTTGTGGAGTGGGTCTGAGAATTCTTCTAAATCTTTAGTGGCTTGGGATGTGCTATGTAGGGGCAAGAAGCAAGGTGGATTGGGAATTATTGATAGCAGTAGCTGGAACATTGCAGCTATTGGGAAATTGGTGTGGTGGCTTGTGATTAAGAAAGATCATTTGTGGATTAAGTGGGTGGATAACATTTATCTAAAAGGCAGACCTTGGCTGGACTATGTACCAACTAGTAGCTCTTCCTGGGCTTGGAGGAAAATTTGTGAGATCAAAGATAGATTTAAGGTGGCATTCTCAAATCAGCAATGGTTAGGGACTGATGGTGGGTACTCTATTTCCAAAGGGTATGAGTGGCTTGCTTGTACTGATAATGTTGGAGCAATTCAATGGTATTCTGAAGCTTGGAATAGATACAACATTCAGAAGCATGCATTCTTTATTTGGCTGATGAAGAAGAAAAGGCTTTTGACACTTGACAGACTTAACAGGTTTGGTATCACTCAAAGCTTAAACTGTTACATTTGTGATGATGGTTATGAATCTCATTGGCATCTTTTTCAAGACTGCTGTTATGTGAAGACTTGTGTGCAGCTTCTCCTAAGTTGGTTGCATCTCAGTATGGTGCTTCCTGTCACTGCTGAAAAGATGCTGAGGATTAGAAGAGTGTCTGGTTTCAGGAGGTTGCTTTATTGTTCACTAGTAAATGCAGTTATGTATAATGTATGGCAGGCTAGGAATACTTGCTATGCTGATGGTTATGTCATGAGGCCTCAAGCTTTGATTGTTCGAGTGCAGCAGGAGTATAGAACTCGTCTCCCTGGGATGATGAAGATGGGGATTAAACAATGTGATATTGAGTATTGTTCTAGCATAGGTCTTTTATGATTATGTTAGTCTTTATATGTTGATGTATTTGTGGTGGTGCTAGTTATGTTGCAAAAACTGAATGTTGTAATAGTGATTACCTCATTTGAGGTGTGATTAATGATTACTTACATTTTCACCAAAAAAAAAAAAAAAAAAAACTCAATCACATAAAGCCTAATTAAATTAATTAACAAACTAATTAAAAAATAACACTTTGATAACCAGGGGCGGACCCAGAAATTTATTTATGGTGTAGCAAAGTTGCACTCCATATTATTATCTACTCCTTCCGTCCCGGTTGTTTTTGAGCCCCCTTTTAGTACTAAATAGGTCCAAAAAGACACAAAGATTAAGGAGAAGTGAGGGGGACCATTTGTGGTTAGTGGTATTAAATAAATGCGGACAATAATGAAATTGGATGTCAAAAACTCATTTGAAATATGTCTAATATAAAAAGATAACAAATGAATGAGATACCTAACAATGAAAATGTTAAACAAATAACCGGGATGAAAAAAATATTAAAAACGACCACGTACTAACTCATGACTTGTCACGTTTTAGAGTAGCTAGGACGATTAAAGGCGAGCTCAAGTTTGCCGCAAAATCACAACATTACCTCTTTAAATTGTAAAACCCACATTGACACGACACAATATTTCATTTTCTTTAATTAATTTTTTACAATAATAATTTTTAATAATGTTTAGTTCCAAATGAATTGTCTTTTTAACTATCAAAAATAAATAGAAATACTCTCATCATCCAAATTATTGTTTTAAACTTTGATTAAAATCCCCCTCATAAAGTTTATAAAAGAAAAATAAATAAGTGAAATAAAAGGAGTGATAATTAATACACATGAAAAATTATTTTTTATAGTGAATTATGAACTTTTTGCAATGAAGAAACATTAAAAAATTAATTGCATTAACAATAACTCCCATGATATGGGGAGTTGAGACTTGAGAGTGGACATTTCCAAAAAAATGAGCCGTGAATGAGCAAACAATTAAGGAAGATGATTAGTTACTTAGCATTAAATAAGTAATTATGGTGTAGCAAATATAATTATGTTCACATTAATTTTTTTTCTTTGGTGTAGCATTCTTAAGAGTGGGTCCGCCCCTGTTGATAACCATAATCAATATATCTATCTATCATTCTATATAATTAAAACAGGAAGTTTTCGAGCGATTACAAAGAGTCCAATAATTACAAATGACTTTCGAGCTCCTACATTAAAAGTTGAAATTCGACCGATATTAGAGTCTCCAACTTTTACAAACTTCCTTTAATAATAATAGGTTATTAGTAAACAAAGATGATAAGAACTTTTAAGATAATGAGAATAATATTATATAAGATCAATTTAGTTGATAGACTTTCTTTTGTTAGTCACCAGAGTCACGTAAATGGCTTTGTAATAGATCAATTTTAGTAGTTCTAGGATACTTTATATGGTTATAAATATGTATATGTTTTCATCTAAAAAATTAATAGTTAATTTCTATGATGTTATTTCAATGGTTCTATGATGCTATTTACAATGGTTCTTCATTATTACATTGTGTTTTAATTTCAATTTTTTTTATAGCATTTTAATATGCTCTTCACGTTCTTTTTTTCTTGGAACTTAGTTTCCTGCTTAGCTATTTTCTCACAAGTTCTATTAATTACGTGTAGGCAAGCCCAATTGCAATTTGGACGGAGTTATAACGATCAGTCATATATTTGGCTTCAATTAATCAGTCATATATTCAATTTCGCAAATAGAATAAAGTGAAGACAATTACAAAATGGTCCGTGCGTAGCACGGGTATTCCACCTAGTCTATATTATTAAAGGAAGCTTTTTTTAAGCGATTACAGAGTCTCCAATAATTTTAAACTACTAAACTATACAAAAATATGAATATTAACTAGATAAGAAAAAAGAATATATGAACTAATTAAATATATGAACTTGATAAGATAACATGGAACTATATGAGTAAATTTTGTACCTCTCACTAGGAGACTTCTGTACGTAGGAGACTAGCATTTGTGTGTACATAACAAACTTTAAGTCAAATTCAAGAGTTTTAGTCACATTAAATTGAAAAAAACTAAGATAAAATATTATACTAGACTTAATATTAATATAATGTATCCATAAAATTGCTACAAAAACTTATACACCCTACCCTTTTTTCATGTACCTTGAATTTTCTTTTTTGTATGTTTAATACCAATGCTTTTTTTAATTGTACAATTAAATCTATTTTTATTGTGGAATTCTATATAAAGTTATATACAATATAAAACTACATATAGGCCCATGCATCGCACGGGCATTACTTCTAGTATATATATAAAAGAGGCTTTTTTCAAGGCACGTGGGAGACTCCACCTTTATAAGAACTCTTTCAATAATTGTTCCAATAAAAAATAAAAAATAAAAAATATTTTAATACAAGATTTGTAACTCTTTTTGGAAACTGTTCTTTTTGGAAACTGGACTATAATATCACGTTGAAATTGGACTATACTAAAAAATAATATTTCAATAACCATATGATATCACATTATCTTCTTAAAAACAATAATTTAATACAAAAATAAAATAAAATAATTTTATTATATTCCTATTCCTAGAACCTATGATATTATGTATCTTTTTAATACAAAAATTAATTTTTTTTTTGGAAAATATTATACTCTCCAAGTTTTGTAAAAATCAATTCATATTATTAGTTTTAACTTGCTTAAAATTCTTATTGTTAGATACTATTAATTAATTATTAATATATATATATATATATATATATATATATATAGAGTGACCATCCGGTGAGTCTATCTTCTTAGGTGAGTACGGTCCTATGAACAAGGACCATTGGATGAAGAAGATCCAACAGCCCTCATGCAGCCACGTCACCCTCAAGCAATCTACAAGAAATATAAAAACTAAACACTAGCATCACAAGTGTCATTGTTATCTTAATTTTTTCTCTCTCTAAAAACTTATTCTCTCTTTCTCTCAACTAAAATCGTTGAATACTGAACAAGAAACACAGGAGAAATTATTTCAACCAACTTTCTTTCAAAAAACATTCAAATTCAGCGCGATCTCATCAAAATCAAACTAAATTCTTAAAAAAATATAATCAAGATTCGATTTCATCCGTTTTTTTCACATAAATAAGAGGTATAATCATTAATTTTCGCTTTTTTTTGTAAAATTAAGTTATGATTGATGTTGTTGTTGTTGTTGTTGTTGTTGTTGTTGTTGTTGTTGTTATTGTTGTTCTTGATTGATATGATTAAATTGTTAGTTGATTTTTATTTAATTTAAGTTTCGTATTCAACAAAAAGTTAGGGTTCATGTTTCGCTCAAATTGATTAATTGATTTTTCGTCAAAAAACTATGTTTGATTTGTATGTGTATATTTTTTTGTCGATTGTAATGTTTGTGTGAAAAGTTAGGGTTATAACCTGTACTTGTTTTCGTGAAAATTAGGGTAAATGCGATGATTAGCTTTCGTAACGAGACATGTTACTGTAATAATGTTACTGTAACATTATTACTGCATAATAGAGATGAACTTGAAATACTGCATGTTATAACATTGTATATTCTTGTGTGTTTTTTTCCAATTAAATTTGATTGCATAACATTGTAATAAACTCATATATAAATGATGTTACCGTAATATTGTTACTGTAATATTGTTACTGTAATTTGATGCATAACATTCTTGTGTCTTCTCTCTTATCAATAAACCTCCAAAATCAACTAAAATCTAAAATAAATCTTCTAAAAATCAACACAAGATCTCCTAACTGTTCAATTGTGAATCTCTTACTTCCAATTCAAACATAATAAGAGGTAATGAGTCGATTATTTCTATGCTAATTTTCTTTTAATTATTTTTGTATGATATGAAGAAATCATTCAGTTATTAAATCTTTCACTTATTGTTGATATTGATATGAAGAAAATACTAATTTATTTATGTGTTTCTTCGTGGTTTGTTTTCACTGAAAACATTAGGGTTAGTGATTTGTGAAAACTGATTAGTTGATATTCGATTTTGTTTTACTCGTTATTGATATCAATGTTTCTTTATATTTTAATTTTCGCCTAAAAATTAGGATTGACGATTTGTAAAAACTAAGTAAATATATGTCAATTTTGCTTTGCTTGATATTCATACTTATACTTGTTTTCGTGAAAATTGGGGTAAATGTGATGATTAGCTTTCGTAACATACTTGACACATGTTAATGTAATAGTGTTACTGTAACATAATTACTGTACGATAGAGATGAACTTGAAACCAGAACGTTTTTGACATAAAGAGGAAAGTTACAACATTGTATATTTGATTTACATATTGTGTTTTTTTCAATAATTAAAGTTGACTGCACAACTTTGTAATTATAAGTTAGTGTACTATTTTTACTGTATAATTATCACTAATGATGGACCAACCTTTCATATATGTTTAGTTATTAATGGTCGAATATTTTGTTTTGAATGTTAGAAAATTTGAAGACCATGGTTTGAGAAATCAACCAACACAAAAAAATGGGGCGCAAGAAGACTGTATATACAAAAAAGAGCACGACAATGACTAATTAGTCATGAAGATAAGCATGAAGAAGGCAACGTTATTGAAGTTGAAATGCTAGTTGTGGTTGTTAACATTCTTGTCAGATTTTGATGTAGATTATAATGTAGACTTATTGTAGACTTTTGAAATTATTGTGATGCGTTGTTGCGAAACATTTTACCATATCAGAAGAACCTGGACGGATCTGTATTCACTACCTTTTGTTGATGAAATAAATTATAATTGGAACTTTTAATATTGTTTCCATGTTATTTTGATGAATCAATGATGTTACAGTAACCATGTTACAGTAACATTGTTACTTTAATAAGTAATGATGTTACAGTACCATTGATACAATTCATCATCAACTAAAAAAAAAAGAGGAATGCACAACAATCTCTAATAAACTAAACTAACAAAGTGGTGTGGACCACAGAATAAGTCATATTAGGTTATGTGGCCGCTTAAAAGGTTTACAAAACAATCTTAAAATAAATAGGCTATATGAGATTTGAACCCATACCTATGTGCAAGGTTTGCACATCGCTCTCCCATTTGAGCTAATAGCCTTTAAACGAACTATTTAAACTTTTAAATGAGATGAATAACAATAATAGAGGTCTTGTCCTCTTATTAATTCAGAAAAATGACTAGGATTCTTTGAAAATTTTGTAACCAAAATATTATAATAGTTTATGATGTCATATATTTATGGTTTCTCATTTCTTAGAGAATAAAAACAAGACTATATTACGCCAAAAAAACATTCACAACTGTACAAGAAATCAATGTCAACTAACCCCATCAAATTCTCAATGCATTATTGTAACACAGGGCTAGCAAGTTCCATATTACTGTAACACATTAAACTGTTACTGTAACTTGATTATAAACATTAACGTAACAAAGTTAAACAAAGCACACAATTTCCTCAAAGAATAATCTTAACCTTCCTAAATTGATCGACATAAGATTCATTAAAATTTCATCATGAATACTAAATTTCATGTATCGATTGCATTCCAATTGATGTTACAGTCACACCATTACCGTAACATTGCTACTATAATACATGATGTTCAGAAAATATTCCGCTGCAATGAAAAATGCAACTCCATAGCATTTGCTGCACATTAAAGGTGAAGCTTCCGTGAAAATATTCTTATGTTGAGTAAGAAGCAACAATAAGTCCCACAATCATAAGATAGAATTAATATACATCGTAAAAGTTAATTTTATGATAAAATTAGCCAAAAAAATCATTTAATTCTTACAAATTACCTTAATTTCTATAGATTAGTAAAAATTACAGGAAAACATCGAATAATAGAAAAATCAACATAAAAAGTGAGTAATAATTGCAAATTGTAATTGCAATATACGTAATTCGAGATATTTCGCGAATTTTTGTTTCTTACAATGAATGTATGAACTCATTACAATGTTAATGAGTGTTAATGTCAATGTCAGAACAACATATGAACATATACGATTATGAAACGCCTTACTCAATAGAGTGTTGCTACTGCAGTACGTGAGTGATGTTACAGTAAGACTGTTACTCTATGAATAAACAACAGGCAAAAAACATACTATGAAAACAAGAGATGAGGAGGAGAATATAATACTGTAACAATGTAGGTACCACAATAAGAGATTGAGCATAGTGCAACATAAAAAGAAAATAGTAGTGTTGTTAATGCAACGAGGGAATGAGTTTAAACTATCATTAATACTATAACACTATGTTAACAGAGCATAGACAACAAAACATGATTATGCTACAACAAACGTAGTTGTAAGATGAACATTGTAACGACTTTACAGTATCATTAATACTGTATCAATATGTTACTGTTAAGGTATTCCAATGCAGCTGTAACATTGTGACGAGAATGACGATAACAACAACGACGACGACGACGACAGAAACAGCAACAGCATCATCATCATCATCAACAACAACAACATCAAAGTACGAAATTAATAACAAATTCCAGGAAATGAAAGGCAAAGTAAAGTGACGCAACTAATTTCTAAACCTCTACTCATTAACGCGAAATAAAACAGAAAAATCATTACACAGTATGTCGCACAAATAGAAGGATCTAAAATCAGAGATTTATCAAGTTTCTTCAATTATTAAACTGATTCAATCTTGAATTGATAGAACTATGAATTTCTCGAATTGATTAAACTAATAGAATCGTGAATTACTTGAATAGAATTGACATTCTAAGTTGAATATCAATTAAAAAAATCGAAATAAAAAGTCGTTTGTTGTAATTGAATCAGAATTTCGAAATCAAGTAGAACTAACCTGGAAATTGATTGAAGATAAGCGATTGAAATATACGAAATCATAGTTTAATTGAACAACTCTGATTGATTGAAGCTTAAATTACAAAAAAGCGCATATGAGCAGCAAAACGCATGTAATTTCGTTGGAAAATTCCAGAATTGGGGGAAAATTTAGGGTTCTTAAGAAGAATGTGATTAGAGAGAGAGGGGGGAGAGAGAAAGTCAGATTTAGTTATGAGGTCAAAATATTAAAAATTAGAGGGTTTTTATATGTCAGTCAAGCATTAATCTCAGCCCTTGATTTGTGTAAGATCTAACGGTGGAAAATCGCGGGACGTACTCACCTAAGATATGTGGACTCACCGGATGCAATTTCTATATATATATATATATATATTATATATAAAAGATGATTTTTCAAGACATGTAGTAGTCTCCAAGTTTTTTTTAAAACAGAGAGTCCAACTTTTTAAATAAACTACCTAAAATAGTTTTTAATGAAAATATATAAAGATAATAAAAAAAAAGATAAAATATTGTATATATCACATCTCAAGTTATAAAACAACGTGTAAGTAATCTTTTATGGAAGTTTATCATAAGAGTTTTAGTAGGATATAATCTCAAAGAAAGTAAATATAATAAACCATTAAAATAATACCAAGCACTATAAGAATATTTACTATATAAAACCCATCTCACCCATCTTCAAAAAATTAAACTACACTTTTTAGATTATGATAATATATTTTTGCTTTGTATTGCATGTTTGCATCACATTACTTTTGTCTCTCCTACCCTATTTTTATAGTGTGAGATCTAATGTTGTACTTTTTATTTGTTTGTTTTTCAGGAAGCAATAAACGGATAGTTTAAAGGCCAGGATCGAAATTGCATCGTACATGTTTTTTACTATCATCATAACGGTGATATTGGTGGTAAGTCGATAAGTACACCCTCTTATTATGAATGTCTTTTATATTATATTGACTTACCTATGATCACTTTTATAGTTGTTATCATGTCTGTAAAGAAGTATATCGAGTACAAAAGTTGCTTATACCCTCTGTTTCAGTCAATTCTTACCATACCTATAAAAGATGGTAGGAATCAAATTCTATAAAATATAGAAATTAATCTATAAATCTTACTTAATAACCATATATAAGGTTTTTAAAAGTTTTATATATATATTGATTACAGAAATTGGTGCAACAATGAAGCTCTTATTGTTAACCGCAATTCAAAATATAAATGTATTTAATTTGATTGAATTTAAGAAAACTACATAAAATAAATAGACAAGAGTACTAAAACTGAAAGCTAGAAGAATGGCTTATTTAAAAGCAACGATGCATTTTGTATACGACTATGTTGAGAATTAACGTAATTGGCTAAATTTAATTCTTACGTCATTTGTTGTGTATATAAGCTAAGTATTCCAATACTAGCACGTAGAGGGACTTTGTGTAGTAATTAATGTACACACATATATAGTATGAGATTTTGTATTGGCTCGAGAACAAAATGATTATTGCTAAAAGGATTGTTGATATAACAATTCTGATCATATCACCCATACAGATAAAATTAACTGTGACCTATTAATAGCAAAGTAAAATAGGTTATTTTATGACAATAATTATTCAACCTAAGTCTCCTCTTCTCATATTAAGTTTATCAATTTTTGTTACAATAGAATTCAAACTATTAGAGTATATTTACTAATTTGTGAAAGTCAAAATTCTAAATATGAGATTTTTTTTGGTTTCCATTAGTTTTATGACTTTTTCTTGTGAACACAATTTTATACCCCGTAATTTTGAAGTTTTAATGTATTTATTTGGTTTATTAACTTGCTAAATTATGATAATGATTTTCTTTTACCTTTTATACAAGGCAATACACGGAGTACCAGTCATATAACTGATTCATGTTTTTCCTATTTTTTAAAATAACGGATTTTATTTGTAAGTTTGAGGATTTATGGCCAAGAAGCAACACAGAACTTTTCTTTGCTACCAAAGAGCAAACCTCTTTGAGTCTTTAATATACAAAATATACATATACATAATTTCTACACTGAATATATGATGTAGTAAAAAGTGGTGTAGTAAGAATGTCAATCTCAGGGACGGTTGTTGCTTAGAAATGATCTAAAAGTTGGCTAGAGTCTCTTGTAAGTCACAAGGAAGTTTTGGGTTTGGGTTTGTAGACTAGACTAAGATAACAACAATTAAAAACAATTAAAACGACGAAAGAAGTCTAAGACGAGAAAGATAATCAAATAAGAATCAATAAAAGGAAGGTCTAGGATTGGTGGGTTCAAATGGGTAATTTGGGTTCTAGTGAGTCGGGTTCATTGTTAATGGGTAGTCAAACTTGGGCGCGGTGGATTGAGACTCTCGTTCTTACAATCCCTCCCATATACCGAACCAAGCTAGCTCTCGCGTACACACGGTCGATATACCAACTATATGCAAATCCTAACATATTCTGAGGCTATCGATCTTACGGAAATGTATGATAAACATGAATCATGCAAGTTTGTCAAGCAAGCATTTCATCAAACATATGGTATGCAAAAGTTGGAAGAAAGACAATTAATCAACAAATCAACCCAACAAACAAAGATGAACCCTCATCAAAAACCCATTATCCCCCACTTATCCTAGATTAATCACTACTTAATCATACTCAAGGGAAATTCAATATTTACTAAAGATTGCAAAAGGAAATCAACAACAACATTAAACATTTTCTAATTAGCAATAAGTAGATAACAATAATTGAAATGAAAACTTAATTAAAGGCAAGATTAAGTAGAGAAATTATACCAAATTGGAGAAAGATGAGAACTTTGATATAAATACCAAGATTTTGTCACAAATCTTTGAATATAACCCAAGTTCATACACTAAACCAAGTTAAAATCACTAATTAACCGACTAATTTGCTTAATTATAGAAGATTAATACAAGATTAAACACTAATTCTATGAGGGTTTTAGATCTAGGGTTTCGTGCCCTTTAATTACATGAGAGGGTCTATTTATAGGTTTACAAAATGAAGGAAAGATGGGCCTCGAGAAGCTTCATGGACTGGCAAAGTCACGACCGTGAAATTGGTTTCACGGTCGTGAAACAAGTCTCACGACCGTGAAACTGCAAGTCACGGTCGTGAGGGAATTGGTAGAGCAAGGTCTTCTTTCACGAACAAGTCACGACCGTGAAGCATGTTTCACGACCGTGACTGAGCTTTCACGACCGTGAAACTTGTTTCACGGCCGTGAGCTGAAAAGCACGAAAATCTTCTTTTTGGAAAAGCATCTCACGACCGTGAAATGCCTTTCACGCTCGTGAGATGCTCATTTCCCTTCTTCCTTCGCTTGACTTTGTTGTTTCCTTCCCGGTTTCGCTTGCCTTGACTCGGGAGGGCTTTGGCGCATCGAGTAGGGCCCCCAAGGGTATGCGGGGCCCCCAAGGTATGCCGTGGGTCCTCCGAATGATTCACCTTCTTCTTTGTTGATCAAAACTAGGTAGAAATCGCCTCAATTGACGGTTTACCTACAAAAACACGATAAAAGCGAGAAATATGCTAGAAGAAGGTAAAACACGTAGAAACGCTCCTAGGGAGCGTTAAAGGCAAGCAAAACGAGACAAAAAGGGGTGAAAATGTAGGGTGAAATGACACTATATCAATATTCATTTAGATTCTCATATATATGTGTTGTTTTATAATTCAGTGTTTTTATAGGCATTATTTTAGTCCTATTGTCATTATGTAAGGAATGGGGTAGATTTTAGTTGTGTTTTTTTACTTCATATGGTAGCATAAGTAACAATTACGTCGTTATATACGTACTTAAATATAGCACAATTAAAACCATACGGAACTCAAGAATTTTACAAAAGAAATTAATATTAAACGAGCAAAACAGATCGTATACTATTGTGAAGTTTAGTCCAAATAGGATATAAACATGCATGTTCTAGAACTATCCAAACAAAGTGTTAAGAAAATAAAAAATAAAAGTTATCAATGTTAAGTATAACCAACTCATATAGTGATTGCAAAATCTATTACAGTAGATTTTAAAGGGCCTCTAAATAATATAAATTTATCTTAAACTTGGAGACTACCACCTACCTATTATTTTTTTATTTTATTAGTCAACAAGTTAAATGCAATATCAAAGGTAATATTATAATTACATATATATAAGTAGGATTGTGATTGTGATTGTGATTGTGATTATAATAATTAAAAGAAGAAACAAAAAAAAGAGAAAAACTTCCTTATGAATCTGAGACTCTGAGTTTGAACAGAATAATAGTATACACGGTAAATATTTAATAAGCTCACACAAAATCAATAGTGAAAAATTAAAATAAGTTTCCTAACGTTGTTCTGAGATAAGATAGTAAAAACCATTATACCACACTTTTTTTTATTTTGATTTTTAATTAAGATAATTATCAAACTACTTCTAACTAATCTCATAGGGTGTCAGGGTGAGATGTACAACTATTACACCATACTCATTTGAATAAGCCAGACACTAATTCAGGGAGTAAATTTATATAAATGTTTGATCGTAATTAATCCCCATACAAATAAAATATGTGTAAGTTTTAGTGATACGAGTACATTTTTTGGGTAATATGTGCACAAACTTAATTTGAACTAATTTTGCATCGTTTAAAAAAAAACCAACCGCCACATTAATGGTTATTGCACTACGATTTAGTTCAATGTCATATTATTATTTTAATTATTATGGTTAGATTAGAAAAACGTAAAAAAAATTACAATGTAACTCAAAACTTTCTAAGACGCTCCATAAACAATACGCATATGCTAAGTTAGATTTAATATGATTGTACAATACAATTAAACCTATAAGGGTCCATTTTTTTCAACTAAACCTTGAACATTATGACACATTGCATGCCGTTCTACAAATTTTATGTTACAGAGTAATAACTAATAAGTCATATTTTAAGTGTAAATTATAGAGTTAACAAAAAAGAATTCATGCAGTTTATATTACTATACATTATTTAATACTTTGACCTATACTAAATGTCTATTCTACAAAAAAAAAAAAAAAAAATTAAGTTAGAGTGTTGTACAAACGGCGGGAAATAATGACAAAAATATCAATAATCACTTCAATTGAGATTTATATTTAGTTTTATTAACATCGTAGGGGATAAATACATATGATTAAATAAGGTTTATTTTAAATTGTACAGGGTCAAATTAATAACTACGAATAAGAATGTCATCACCTTTTATCGATAATACTAAAGACACGAACGTCATTCTAATAAGTCAGTTTTAACAATGGATCAATGGACACGGTTATATCTCAATAATTATCCAATTTTCTAAGCCCATTGGAAAACGTACATTAATGTTATTTGATATTGTATCCATACTAATTAATTAAGTGGATAATTTTTAATTTCATGTTCACCTTAACTTTACAACAACTTTCGTACATATACATTTTGTTGGAGTAGAAAATCGAAAGACCCAATGAAAAAGTGGCACATTCGTGTGAAATACACTAACATACCTATGCCACAATGCCAATTTGTGTGCACTACGCGAACAAGGGTGTTCGTGGATGGTCTTTATTCCACTGATTAAGATCGCTAGATAAATTGAGTGAGAATGTTAAGCGACGTTCAAGAAGTAGGCTGATTAATTTTGTTAACTAAAAGAGTATCATTCCCCTAAAAAGTCAAAATAATATCAAATTTAACGATTGTGATAAAATTTAATTATTTTATAATCAAATGAAAATTTAATTCATGTCAGTAACTCAGTATTATGTTGTTAAAAGTTACTTCCTTCTACCCAATTATTTGTTTGTCTTTGATTAAAATACATCTCACAAAGATTATAAAAGGTAAATAAATGAATGAGACGGAGGGAGTAATAAGTTAATGTTCAAAATTTATAGGTACTTAAAGTTCCTTTGTAATAAGTTAAAACGTCAAATTTAAAAGTGTATTTGTATAAGTTGATTGTTATAGAAAATTTTAAAAAATGACAATAATGTAAACCCGTGTATCGCACGGGCATAAAATCTAGTATTTGATATTGATAACTTGATATTTAAGTATATGAGTATTACACGTAAGATATTGGGTTATTGAAATACAAATATAATCAAATGATAACTTTCGGCTATTATCTTTTTAGGACTAGTCTTATGCCTTATAATTGTCCTATAAGTTGTTTAAATTTCTAAAAGTAATCAATAGTGGAATGAAAGTAAATCACATTATGGATGATATGTCTGAAAGTTAAGGTGAGAGGAGACGAAAAATGAGGTAGATGGTTTGTTCTTATAACTTTGACCTTTAAAAGAGTGTTTCATGTTAGATACGACTAGTATTGGTGTCCGATTTCGCCCGTGTTACCTATATTTATCATTAAAATTTATTTTAATTAAATATACTTTAAAGTTGTATAACTCATAAATTTATCATTAATATATTTTCTTATGACATATCTTAAAATTACGATAAAATAAATTATTAGACTATTCATTATTCCCACTATTAATATTTTACTTTAATCAGTTGGTCATCTAATTGATCATATATACTTTTTTTTATTCTTAGTATTATTTCTTTGATTACATTTGTTATTACTACTGTTACTTTCACTACTCCCGTCGTAATTATTGTTACTTTCCCTACTCACACCGTAATTATTGTTACTTTCCTTACGACCACCGTAATTATTGATACTTTCATTAATACCGCATTAATATTGAAAATTACACTACTCCCGTTGTTGTTCTCTTACTTTCATTACTCCTGGTTCAAATATTGTTACTTTGACTATTGAACTGAGTGATTACTATAATTTGATTAGCTTGATTTATTTATCTTTTAATAGTTTCCAAAATATTATGTGTAAGTTAAATAATTATAAATTTTTAATTTAATGTATATTCTATGCTACTAATTAATACCATAAGTGGGGCAGGTTTATTTTAACAGAGCGAACAAGCCGCTTAAACGAGTCCAAGCTTCATTCAGATCTTCACTTGCCACTTCTTTGAAGCTACTAATCTTCCCTCTTAAAGCATTCGTACGCTGAAGAGGGACGAATCTCTTGTAGAAGGCTAAAGCAAGTGTGTTCCAGTCAGCAATTCCTGCTTGTTCTTTGTCCAAATATCGATACCACTCACGAGCATTATCCCTCTGAGAGAAGGAAGTAATACTTCTTTCACCTTATCAGCGGTCACCTCATCGGTAAGCGGGATAATAGAACAATAATCTGTAAAGGTTTCCATGTGCTGACTAGGGTCTTCACTTCCTCCACCTCCGTATTGATTTCGCTACACCAAATGAACATAGGAGGGGCGAATATCAAAAGTACCATTGTTTGCTGTCGGAAGGGAGAATCCCTTAGGAATAGAGGCGAGAGTAAGCTCAGAGTGGCTGGCTATATTAGACATGATTGCAGTAGTGACAGCAGAAGTAGAAGTATCCTCTTCAAAGGACTGTGTTTCTTCTACAAAATCCGCGTAAACACTATCAAGCGTACTCAATTCTTCAGCTTGATGTATTTCTTTCCAAAAATTTTGTCTAGCACGAAGAGTCTATTCCAGTTCGGGGTCGAATGGTGCGAGCTCGGACCTGGGACACCTGGGCATAAACAAACACTAAAGGGAAGAAATGAGAACAATCTCAAGGAACTAATGCAGTAAAGGAAGTCGGGACCGTATCTACATGGAGACTAAAGAAATCTTATTCGCTAATTAATAGTCTGTCTAAGTAACCAATGGGGGTTTTGATTGTTTATTTTCTAAACTAAAAGTAGTGAAGGAAAGAGAAATAAAGGAATAAAGTGGATTAAAATATAATAAGAGAAACGGCTAGGATATCGGGTTACCAGGGTTAACGACGGTCAATGATAGAATTAAAAGGTTAACATAAACATGGTCTGAATGGTAAGGGATAGTTCCTTTCGGTCTACTATTCACCCTAGAATTACTAATTTAGCTTTCGCTCTAATTAGGGCATTCTATTGTTCGCTGCAAGTCTATACCTTTTTCACATCTTACGATCTAGGTCAAGGTTTAACAAACTAATAGATCGGTCACATGCATTTAACCAATTTACTAACAATTAATACAACGATTAACAAAACAAACCAATAATTATGATTTAACTAATAACCTAACAATATACCATCGCATAACCGTAGTTTCCCTAAATCCTAGCGTAGAAGAATTAGCTATGTATAATAGATCTAACGAAATTAGTTATAAGAAATAGGATTGAATTAAACATGATAAAAGAGGATGAATTACGATTAACAATTTAATCGAATAAGCAAAGAAAAAAGAACAAGAACAAATAATAACAAAGGAAGAAAAATAAAGAAAAAGGAATTAGAAAGAAGAGAACAAGTTTCAATACCAAAGGAAAATAAGATAGATTAATTCTCTAATCTCATATCCAAAGTTGCTCAAAGAAACGCAGCAATCTTTAACAGTGTCAAAAGATGGCTAATTATTGTCTACTACCAAAGCTTAAATAATCTGAAAACTATTCAAACTAATGGGCCGAAAATAGCGAAGTTAGTTTGCGGCTAAAACTACAAATAGTCGATTGAATGAATTGACTGATCGATCGACTAAAACACAAATATTGTCAGCTAAATGCAACAAATAGTCGATCGTCCAAACAAAGCTGTCGATCGACTAAAGCACAAAACCAGTCGATCAACTATTCCCAGTGCTTCACTACAGTCTTCACTCTACTTCAATGCATTCTCTCTCGTTCCAGCGCATGACAAGGTGACGGTTCCCGAACATGGCTTCATTAGCATCCGGAATGCAATACAAATACAGGATTCAGCTCGTTTTCGCTTCCTTTAGGCCAATAACCTGTACAAAACAAAGAAATACCCAAAGTAGCCGAAACAAGGGAAAATAGTTGCTTTGGTACTCAAAATAGCATAGAAATGCGTGCAAAAAGGTGGAATAAACGTATGAATTAGGCACGCATATATCAGGTCGCTTTCATTTTCGTTATTACTACTGTTACTTTCACTACTCATGTCGTAATTATTGTTACTTTCCCTACTCCCACCGTAATTATTGTTACTTTCCCTACTCCCACAGTAATTATTGATACTTTCAGTAATGCCGCATTAATATTGAAAATTTCACTACTCCCGTTGTTGTTCTATTATTTTCATTACTCTCGTTCTAATATTGTTACTTTGACTATTGAGCTGAGTGATTATTATAATTTGATTAGCTTGATTTATTTACCTTTTTTATAGTTTCCAAAGTATTATGTGTAAGTTAAATAATTAAAAATTAAAAATTTAATGTATATTCTATGCTACTAATTAATAACATAAGTGGGACATGTTTATTTTAAAGAAAATCACCATATTTTGGTATTTTCTAAATTTATACTTCAACCAAAATTATATAATATTTACATTGAAATCCCTTGATCAGGTCTATCACACAACGTTATCGATTAAAAACTATATAGTATAATTAATTTGTATTACTTTATTTAATTACATGGAAGTTCATTGGTTTTAGGATTTAATATATAGTACTAGTATTGGTGTCTGGCCCCGAACGGACTACATCTATTTATCATTAAAATTTATTTTAATTAAATATACTTTAAAATTGCATAACTCATAAATTTATCATTAATATATTTTCTTATGACATATCTTAAAATTACGATAAAAGAAAGTATGAGACAATTCATTACTCCCACCATTGATATATTACTTTAATCAATTGGTCAGCTGATGAGTAAACATGCAATTTTAAGAAACACATATATTTATATAAATATATTAGATATATGCATTAAATCAATTTAAAAGAATTATGCAATATTATATCTTTTTGAAACGTAGCTCGATTTATTTATCTTTTAATAGTTTTCAAAATATTTTGTTTAAGTTAAATAATTATATAATATAGAAATTACTTTAGTTTAATGTATAATCTATGCTACTGATTAATACCTTAAGGCTCTGTTCTTTTGGACTGAAATCGTCTGAACTGAACTGAACTGAACTGAACTTAATGGAACTGAACTGAACTGAACTGATCTGAACTGAACTGAACTAATAAAAAGATTATTGTCATAATAATACAAGAATAAATATTATAATAATATTAATCATTAGTAATAATAATATTATACTAATATAATATAATATAATATAATATAATAAGATTTATAAAAATTTACTATTAATATAATGATAATAGTAAAATATTAATATTACTTATCTAATTATTATTAATAATATAATATAGTAATAAATAAATTAAAAATAGTAATTAAAATAAATATGATAAGTATAATTTAATAATATAATATTACAAATAATAATAATAATATATTAAACATTAGTATAATACTATATTATTATAATATAATAATAATATTATAAAATATTAATATAAATGATAACATTATTAGTAATAATATAATATAGTAATAAATATATTAACAAAAGTATCTAAAGAATTAATTAATAAGATAAGTGTAACATAATAATATAAATGATATAAATACGAATAATAGTAAATATAAATAATAATAATAATAATATTTTGAATATATTAAAAAAATATTAAATATAATATAAAAAAAATTAATAATAAATGTTAGTAATACTAATATTTCCATTAATTAATCGTAATAATATACTAATAAATAAAATATTAAATATAAATATAATAATAAAAATAAAAATAAAAATTATAATAATAAATAATAGTAATATAATAAATTTTAAAAAATATATTAATATAATAATAACAAATTAATTAATATAATAATAACAATGATAATAGTAATAATAATAATAATAATGTTGAAATAAAGTAAGCTAAGCTGAACTGAACGGAACTGAACTGAACTGATCTAATCTTAACTGAACTGAACTAAATTGAACAGAGCTGAACTGAACTGAACTGAACTTATTGGAGTTGAACTGAACTGAACTGAACTGAACTTATAAAAGCTGAAATTAAGTCCAAAAGAACAGGGCCTAAGTGGGGCATGTTTATTTTAAGGAGAACCAACATATTCTGTTATTTTCTAAATTTATATTTGCACCAAAATTATATGATATTTACATTGAAATTCATTGTTCAGGTCTATCACACAACGCTCTATTAAAAACTATATATGATAATTAATTTGTATAACTTTATTTAATTACATGGAAGTCCATTGGTTTCATGATTTAATATATAGTATAGATAGATAGATAGTTGTAACGTATATTAAGAGATACTTCCTTTTTTTATTTTCTTCCCATTTACTTTATTGCTACCTTCCGAACGACATTTTGACTATCTTTTTTGGCATCTATATGTTACTTTTTTAGTCAAATTTCTTTTCGTAAAAAATGTCTTCATATAATTGTAATGTTATGAATGACCTAAAAAGAGCAAGTAGAACGAGAAAATTCTCTAAAAAAAAAGGAAACATCGTTTTGGGGAGTTAAAGACGGATACTGTTGCCTTAAACAATCGGAATAAAAAATTATTTGTATCCCAGGATGTCGAGGAGCATGATGGTTCTCACAACTATACTAGGGGGGGGGGGGGGGGGGGGGGGGGGGTGGGGGGGGGGGGGGGGGGGGGGGGGGGGCTAAATATCATCTCGGCAGCCTAGTAATTAATTAATCTAAATGCTAAAGTTATGAATAGGCCAAAAAAATTATATTCAATCTAGCGTTTATTGAACGACACTTAGGCCCCGTTTGGTAAGCGGTAGATTGAGTGTTTCGTTTTTGGCATATTCACGGTATTAGCATATTCGATTCATCAATCTGCTTTTTGAAGACTAAAGTGATTGGAAAATGACATATTGAATAAAATATTGATACATCAAAATATCAATATGCATAAGATTATAAGTATGTACAAAGTATTTTGTAAGTGTTGGTGATTTAAATGAATAACCCAACTTATTTTGACTCAATGTCAAAGTGAATTTTGGTCGCAATAATGTGATTATAGTGTAAGTGCAGAGTATGGGTTATAAGCGATTACGTTTTATCGTTTATTGACGAGGATGAAATAATATATCTAAGCTCTGATAAAGTTACAAAAGACGACTCATCTATTGGTGAGCGTGATCTACACTCCACGAAACTGCTTAACAGTATTAGAGGTTGCGGTCTCCCTAATTATCAGTTCATTCGAAAGTTGGTCATGTGGTCATGCTTCTAAAGACGCTTGTTATTAGGTGTGCAGTTTTAACTGGCAGTCGCAAATGTGGTAGAGTTTACATCGCTCGAATAACGCTTACTCCTTCGGACTCGAGCAAATTTCCAGTACGCTTTAGTAGAAGGCAATTCTCCATCACAAATTCTCATTTGTGACGGACCGACCCGTCGCAAGCTTGCGACAAGTCAAATACCCCTCACAAAGAGCAAGTGGGGGGAGTGGGGTGCAAATGGAGCCCCCCACTTGCCTTGTTACTTGCTCTTTGTGAGAGAGATTTGACCCGTCGCAAGCTTGCAACGGGCCGGCCCGTCACAAGTAAGGCTTATTGATTCCCCATAGCCACATGATTTGCAGTGACGATAAATAAATGTCAAGGTCAATCTTTGTCTCAGGTGAGCATCTACTTTTCAAGATCGGTCTTTAGTAATAGGCAGCTTTATGTTGCAATTTCTAGAGTTACAAGAAGAATGGCTTGAAAACTTCTTAATTTTTATACTAATAAGAGAACATCAAATACAACAACTAATGTTGTAGATGATGAAATTTCGGAATGTTTGTAGGTTGAAAATTATTTTTTCACTTTGTATAAATATGTACATTGGATTGAATTTTGTAACACGTTTTTCCCAGCTATTTACATCCATTTTAGCGACGATAACATCCACATATGATTTACCTGCTAGTACTTTAAAATACTCCGTTTATATTTATTAAAACACAAATTTTCATTGAAGACGACGCATATCCGTCTTCAATGAAGACATGTCGGATCCCCTCTCACAAGGAGGCAAGTGAGAGGCCACTTACCCTCCCACTTGCCTACTTGTAAGAGGGAATCCGATCCATCTTCCAGCGAATAATATGAGTCTATGAGACTTACAATTATTAACAACATTAATGAATAAAATCTAATCAAGTGTTTAGTGTGAAAAAAGACCGTGTTGGGTGGTAAAGAGGACATAAGAAATAATTGTTCATCAATAACCATCATCTCTTTGTTCTGCTTGCATCTCCCCCCTGTTTCTCGCATCCCCATAAAAATCCTTCAAACATATTTTCCCTCTAAACATTCTCTTTATTCTTCTTCTGCTTTCAAAATCACAACCTCTCTACTTCTTCTTCTTCTTCTTCTTCTTCATCTTCTACAATACGAGGTAGAGAGGATTACACCTAATATTTGTAAGTTTATCTTGTTAATTAATTGTTTTTTCACCCCTCCCCATAGATCTGATAATCGTGTTTTATTTATGCAACAAAATCTCATCTGGGTAACTTTTTCTGCAGGTGATTTCACTTTAATACTGTGGGTAAATTTAAATTAATTAAAACGAAATAGTTTAGATGGCTATGAAGCAAAACCCAGGTATAAAAGAAGAAGAAGAAGAACATAAAACATATGTAACTTTATCCTCAGATGATGAAGAAGAAAGGCTTGAAAATAATAATGATAAACAAATAGTGTTATACAAAGCACCCATTATTAGTAGCTCCAATGATGATGAAGTTACGGGTAAAGAGATAATAGCCGTAACGGATCCTGTATCGGACCCGGATCCATTACAATGTAGGCCGTTGTTGGCGCCGAGGGTGTTGCCTTCAGTAGGCGCATTCACGGTGCAGTGTGCTGAGTGCTTTAAATGGAGGCTTATACCAAGTAAGGAAAAGTATGAGGAGATTAGGGAGCATATTATGGACCAACCATTTAAATGTGTATTAGCTAAGGAATGGAGACCTGATATTAGTTGCGATGTTCCTGCTGATATTCAGCAAGATAGTAGTCGCTTGTGGGCTATTGATAAGCCTAGTATTGCTCAACCTCCTCTTGGTTGGGATAGGGAGCTTAGGATTCGAGGCGAAGGCAGTTCTAAGTTTGCTGATGTGTATGTTTCTCTCTCTTTTTTTTTGTGGGTTGTGATGAAATTTAGATACGGGTATGGGTCTTGTAAGTTGAAACTATCTTGTGTTGCGTCTCATATCTTAGGTTTATGATTTGTGTGCACTTTGACGCTTAGTAAGTTGGATTGAAGCGAACTGGAGAGATACATTTCATGTACCGCAAGCTTAATTAAATTCATTTGAAACATAGGGGATTTTAAAATTGTTGCTCCCCTTACCCCACCCTCCAACAATTGTATCTTAACAAATCCTAAGGTTGTTGAAACCTGAAACTGGTCATGTATGTATCACTCGTGAATGAATTAATCTTCATGTATTAATCAATCTTTTGAAGGCTTGCTAAAAGGCGAGATGAGCATGTATGACCTTCGAGCTAGCGTAGGGGATTCTGCTTTTGGTGTTCTTCAGTGGTTGGCCTGTGGATTTCATTTTCTTGTGGTCTGTTAACCTTCAAAATTACGAAAATTTTATTGATATTATTTCTTCTTGTGAATGTGCGTCTTACCCCGCGATTTGTGGGAGCCATTGAGTCATTGGGGTAATGTTGTTGTTTTGAATATGCTTCTTGTTTGGACTTCGGATATGTGATAGTCTGTCAGTCTGTCTACTTTTTGGCTGTATTAGTTACCAGTACTGAACCTATACCCGTCCAGTTGCTTTTTTGTTGCCCGATATTACTTGCATCTTGTACATTTGTCTCTTTCTCTTGTTTGTCAGCGAGTTGTTAGTAGATCTAGGAGCAGTTTTCATTCAATACCGAAGTAATCATCTGATAATTTGCTTCTAATTATAACTGTATGACCCCTAGCTTTGTATAAAAGAGATTAACCATGTGACACTCAAAACCTGAAGTGCTGTTTTCTGTCATTATGCTGATCAGCACAAACTGTTCCTATTGTTTATGTGCGTGCAACACATTTGACTGTGACTATTTGCACCGACTTATATGGCATGCTAGTCTACATCATACAAAACTGTTGGAGTTGCATGTTCTTTTTGTCTTTTTGACCGTGATTCACGAGTGTATTTCTGGTCCTGAAAAGCAAGGCCATTCATTAAAGAACCAGGACTATAGTCTAATATATTAGTAGGACCATGCATTTTTCTACACGCCTACACCTACCAATTTTGTTCTGAGCCATTAACTAGCTGAACCGCAAATGGATTTGGTAACTTGCTGCATTTCCCAATTGAATTCATTCTAGTTTTTGTTTGTTCAGTGTTAATTAAATCATGCTGTTTTACATGTTGAATCTTGTTTTGGGTGACACTTTCACAATCTGCTTGATAACTTTCAGGTACTATATTTCTCCTACTGGGAAGAGACTACGGTCGATGGTTGAGGTCCACAAGTATGTTTATATTGCTTATTGTCTCTTCTGATAACTTCAGTTTTTTAGCTGGCGCAATTTTACGTAGCTAACTAGCCATATTCTTGTTTTGAAGACAACCTTTTTATATGAAGTTCCTTGTTCTGCTGTCTTCATGTAGGTACTTGATGGAGCATCCAGAGTTCATTAGACAAGGGGCAACACTGTCCCAGTTTTCATTTCAAACCCCAAAACCTCTACAGGAAAACTATGTGAGAAAGCGTGCTCCTCGTATAAATACTACCTCTGGGGAAGCTGTGCACGGTGTGTTTTTAATTACTTAAGTTTTATGGTTCACTATTTTATCAGTGCTTTGAGACTGCTAGTCTGATCAATAAGGTGGTCTAATTAGAGCAATATTTGTTTAAAGACCATTTTGCTTAAATTTCTTTGAAGAGGGAATAGTGGAATACGAAATTTACAAATCTTGTAGGAGGTCCAAGCATGAGCTTGTGCTAACAGTAAAAACATACATGGCATCATATCCAAACATACCTCTGCAATGATAGGATTGTTTTAAAATGTGATTTAACAAAGTACTTCAAACGTGTATATAATTTGTAGCCATTGTAGGTCTTATGCAAGATTTTTGAACCTATCCATAAGACCGTAGTCAGTATAATTGGTAAATATGGAGAATATTGCAGTCTCTGAATGATATCTGGAACAAGTTATCATCCAGTATTCGATAATAGGTCTATGCTGGAGCACGGTGTGCTGGTATGGTCACAGGGGCGAATCTAGACTTCCGCTGCTAGGGCTCCCGAGACATTTTTGTGATAAAAAATCAGTAAATATAGTACTGCAGTTGAACACATTAGGTCTGATGGCAAATTTGTTTGACGCACCACAACGTGGTTAAGTCCCATATTGGTTCATGTTCGAGTCTCAATGCAGAAGTCTTCTTGGATTTTGGTATACTCATCCCAGTCATCCGTCATCACATTTGTAGCTGTACTACTTTTGTTCAATATCTCATGTTTTGTCTGCTGACAAATTTTTAATTACATTCTACTACATTTTGCTTTTTTGGTAGACTATTTTTAATTCAAATGACAATACTGTGGCCTTTTTCTTTATATACATTATTATCTTTTTCTTTAAGAACCCGCTATATTATGTTGCGTCATTTTACGAAATGAAAAGTGCAAAAATATAAACCTGATATCTAATGAAAAATAATATACCTTTTGAGTTTGAAATTAGGGTTAAATCTTGTAGGATAAATTTAACTACAGTATTTGTATTGTGCACATTATTATCGAATAATAATTAAACAAGCCTTCGTTGTCATTGGTGAGCCAGAATTTGAAGTTAGGGGAAGCGAAAGAACTTTGGCGCGGCAAACGAGTAATGGTATATGAAAAGAAAAACTAAAACTAAAAATAAAAATATAGCTACAATTTCGAAATTTACAAATAAATACGGAGGTGAGTACCCCTGCTACTAGGAAATGGTGTCATTCAGTTTATTGGAGAAACTGTGAAAGGGGAGCATACTGTGTCTTAATGCCTGCTGGAGGTTCTAAACACAAATTTGATAATTATTATGCAACTCCTAGTGCCTGTAGTAATCTGCTATCCTGATTAGCTCGGCTGTTGATACAAACCACACGACTTATAATGTCTTATTGTGTTCAGTGTTTGGGCTTCTACTATGTTACGAATCTTCAATTCTCAAACTAATTAGCTGGTGGGTGGGGTGGCTAGGTGTCAGGTTCTCTGAAAAATGATAATACGACCAATCATATATGTAACGTCTAGTATTATCGTACTAGATTCCGGAGTTTTGGGGGGGGGGGGTTATTGACAAATGGGGTCATAATTTTTTGATCCAGACAAGGGCTTCTAGAGGTTGCATAATAATACTTCAGCGCCAATCTTTCTGCTAATACTAATTAGATTGATAAAAGGTCATGGGTGTATCAATCTGGACACCCCTAGAGCCCTAGAACCTACTCCAGCTGGAATCGGATTTGGAACTTAGATCTGACACAGATCTACAGGGTCCAATTTCTTTCAGATTTGGAGGTTCATCAGTAATTCAGTATCATGTTCAAGATCTGTGAATTTTTTCTGTTTTGGCAAACTGGACTCAAGTATGAGAATCGAATCCATATCTGCTTCCCCTTCACAGATCCGGACCCTGCCATGATCGGATAGGCTTCAAAAAGTTTACGATCCAAGATTGCCTGTCAATTTCATGTCCAATATTTTGAACATGGCCCTTCCTGAAAGTTGTTTTATGGGATCTTGGGAAAAAGGGGCAGTGTCTGAGCATTTACGAAGATCCGGTCATCCGGATGCTCAATCTGATGGCTTTAAATATGTAAAGTTGTCTCCGTACATTTATTATACCACTTTATAGTAGTAGTAGATATGGAATATTCTGATACTTGATTCCTATGCTGACACGCGCTCATCAGACATCAGTTTGGCGGACTGACAGTTTCTCTGATGCACCTCAGTCCCCATCAGTTCACCCGTTACACGTTACATTCATGAGTATGACAGTCTAGAAGTATACTAGAATGATTTAAAATACATATTAAACTTAGCATATTCGTCTGTTGAAATATGAGTGAATTTAATTCCCATGGTAATTGATGAAGACAAGGTAGATGAATGATAGTGTGAGGTCTCTCCACCATGGTGATATGTGATAGTCACCACAAAAAGAAAGTGTTGTATGGGAATTTATCCATGACCCTTTGAGTAAGATCTATTGTATGAAGGTTTGTCTAGTTGTCCTTGAACTTGTACTCATGAGATGATAATAAATGATGGATGAGATAGTGTACGTTGGCATTTGCCGAACCACTCTGAAAATCGTGTTGCATTTTTTTTCCTTCTTTATGTGCGAGCTCTAATTTTCCCCAACATAATCGAACAATTATTCTGTCTATTTCGTTGCAGATTTTACTTGATTTTAGTTTGTTTTCTGGGTTAGCTGTGACAGGCCATTATTATGCATAAAAGAGCTTATTCACTGTGTTCAGTTTTTCATTCAGTTTAGACCTTCAATGACACTGCCTAAATGCTTATTTGCAGCGAGTCCTTTATCGTGGGCTGCCCCTGATGATCCAACAGCATTGCAGCTTGGCCAACCTATCCTTCCTGCTTCCTATTCCCGTGACAGTTCCACTGACGTCACTCCGCCAGCAACAAAGAATTCCCGGTTATCATCGACACACACGCTCAGCAATGACTCCGTTCAACATCAACCCAAGAGATTCAAGATTAAAGGTCCATCTCCACCTCCAAACGGGGTTTTTGATTTATGAGTTTCAGATTTTTTTTTGGGTATTAGGGTAATGTTGTTCATGGCCGTGAGAAAGGAAATTAAGATTTTTTTCGAAGAACGTAAGTGATGATTTCTTAAGAGGCGCCGGGATTTTGCTGATGTTGTTTAAGAACATGCAATGCAACTCTAGCTGGTTGGTTGATGGAAGCGCGTGTAAGTTTTGATGGTGGGTCGTATGGGTTATACTTCTCCGGCTGTTTCGTTTGTTCAAGCAAGTTTGTTAGCTTGGAAATCGAAATAGCAGCGAGTTAAAATTGCCGGACAAAGTATATGTTACACATTGTATGGTCATGAGCCAAATGTTGGACAAATTATATGTTGCAAATGTATGATATGTAACATTCTACTCCGTATATGCTACTGAACTAAGAGTTTATGGATGAACAAAACATCACAAATTGCGAATCGTAGTAACTCTTTTCTACTAATAAATAAACTGTCAACCAATTCTTAGATTCCAATAAAGATAACATACATCTTGACAAATAACTTCTAGGCAGTCTAACTGTCCAAAAAAAAAACTTCTTGCTAGTCTTACCCTAACATTGTAGGCAACACCAACAAAGTTTTGACGATTAATTTTAATAGCATAGGTAAATATAAATATTAGTTAGACTAGCACCTTAATAATTTTCTAATGAAAAAGAAAATCGCGTATAATCTTAACTCATGTAGTGTATAGGAGATCCATAGGGGCTTGGTTGTTTATTATGATGACCAAAATAGCCCTTCCACCACCCATCTAAAATATTTTCGGGCGGCGATGATGGCGGTGTAGGTAGTGGTTCCCATGCTGGTCCAGCCTCCTTTTTGGGTTCCGCGACCTTTTTAGGTTTTTTGACATGACTTGGTGGTAGTTCTATGACATGACTTGGTGGTAGTTCTTTGTTTACCATTGGTTTAGTAGCACGACAACACTTAGTCTTGCGCATCTTTTTGCAGCACAACACGACTATAATAGCACCAACCGCACATGCGAGGATCATGACTATGATGATTATAGATCGTACGTTTGAATTCATCCTTAGGCTAAGTTGTAATACTTTTGTGTTGCTTGTTAAACAAACAAACCTATCTTATGGGGTATTTATATGTGTTTGATTTGAATAAACAATTTCATAATTTCCATTAAAAAATGTTATAGTTAAACATAAATTTGCTGTATGAATAATACACAATATTTACATTATATATTTTCCATAATACAACTCCAAGCACTTTCCTTGTTTTTATATACTATTTCGTATTAAAAATATGCATAATCACTAAATATGCATATTTAGTACATAATCAGTAAATAAGTAAATATGCATTTTCCTTGTTTTTTCATAGAATATTTTGTTTTTACACTATATATATGTCATTGTTTGTTTGGTGACTTGGTGACGTTGGTGTACCCAAAACTAACCTTGATTTCAAACCCAAAACCAAAACCAAAACCCAAATATTCGAAGCCACCTTCAGACCAGTCGCCAGTTACATTCTCTCCTCCACCCCAAACCCCCAAACCCTAAACCCTAAATGTCATCACCACACGAACCACCTTCACCACCACCTTCCCCACCCTCAAAACGCAGTCGAACCTCCACAACCACCACCTCCCTAACCCGAACCTGTGTCCACGAAGTAGCAATCCCACACAACTACACACCACCGTCAACCCTAACGACCGACAATAACGGCACCCTAACATCCCCAAGCTACACGGGCCCACCCGCCAAATCATACCCGTTCACATTAGACCCATTTCAATCCCTCTCAATCGCCTGCCTGGAACGCAATGAATCCCTCCTCGTCTCCGCACACACTTCCGCTGGTAAAACCGCTGTTGCCGAATATGCCATTGCTTTATCCTTTCGCCATCGCCAGCGTGTCCTCTATACCTCCCCTCTTAAAGCGCTTTCCAATCAGAAATACCGCGAACTCTCTGTTGAATTCTCTGACGTTGGACTTATGACTGGCGATGTTACCATCTCCCCCAACGCATCCTGTCTCGTTATGACCACTGAGATCCTCCGTGGTATGCTCTACCGCGGTTCTGAACTTCTTAAGGAAGTTGCTTGGGTTATTTTCGACGAAATTCATTATATGAAGGACCGTGAACGCGGTGTTGTTTGGGAGGAGAGTATTATTTTCTTGCCTAAGGAGATTAAGATGGTCTTTTTGTCTGCTACTATGTCTAATGCTACTCAATTTGCTGAGTGGATTTGTAATATTCATAACCAGCCTTGTCATGTTGTTTATACTGATTTTCGACCTACTCCCTTGCAGCATTATGTGTTTCCTGTCGGTGGTTCTGGTTTGTATCTCATCGTTGATGAGAATGAGCAGTTTAGGGAGGATAACTTTTTTAAATTGCAGGATACTTTTGTTAAGCCTGATAATGCTTTTAAGGCCGCTGCTGCTAAGGCTAGTGGTCGCATTGGCAAGCATGGTGTTGCTGCTAAAGGCGGCTCTGATATTTATAAGATTGTTAAGGTGCTTTTTTATTTATATTCTTTTTTCATGTCAATTAATGTTTTTGCGCGCGTTAGCTCAGTTTAGATCATTTAAGACATTTTCAGTCTGACATAACAGGGGGCTTAGTAGCTAAATTGTTTGTACTCCATTGAAAAATGACGTTACTTGTCTTATCCGCTGAATGTTATACTCAACTGTTAGGGCTTGTGGTATTGTGAAACTCTCTTTAACAAAGTATATGGGCCTTAATTACATCCTCTTAGGTGCTGCAACAAGCTGCATTTTCTTAACACTATCTCTCTGACTAATCCCGTCTCTCTGCGGCTTCTTCTTCATCGCTCTCCACCTCCTCACCATCCTCGCCGCCGCCTTATCCGGCTGTCACGCAGCTGCACAAGGCGGCTCAAGGTGGTTTCTCACTCACATGGTCACCACTGTTTTAACTGCTATCTTCCAGGGTTTCTTATTAATCCTGATTTTCACTCGGACCGACGATTTCTTGTCGAAATCAAAATCGTATGTGATGGAAGAGAATGCTGCTGTTATTCTGAAAATGGCTGGTGGACTTTCTGTTGTTATGTTTTTGTTGGAATGGGTTGTTTTGACTATCACGTCATTCTTGAAGTATTATTCTGTTGTTGAAGGTGGCAGTAATGGAGGTGGTGTCAAGAGGAGTAATAAGGTTGCTAGTGATGAGATGGGCTACTTGCCTAATCACATGAATGACAATGTTATCGTCTTAATTTCAGCTCCTTTTAGATCAGTTTAAATCGAGTCAAACAGAACAGGGCCTTGGCAGCTTAGCTTAATTGTTTATCCTCATTTGAAAGATGATGATACTTGTCTAATCACATGAATGCTATTCTCAACTGTAAGGTCTTGTTGTATTGTGAAGCTGACTTTAAAAGATTATATGGCTAAAGATGTTCATGTATTTGTTTGTGTGATTCAATGATTTGATGCATAATGTACAAGGAAAATAAATTTTATGTGAGTTTATAATGAAAAAAATGTGATGCAGATGATAATGGAACGCAAGTTTCAGCCTGTTATTGTATTTAGCTTCAGTAGAAGGGAGTGTGAACAACACGCCATGTCCATGTCTAAGCTGGACTTCAACACTCAAGAGGAGAAAGATATGGTGGAGCAGGTTTTTCGTAATGCGGTTCTTTGCTTGAATGAGGAGGATAGATGTCTACCAGCTATTGAACTGATGTTGCCACTTCTTCAACGAGGCATTGCTGTACATCACTCTGGGCTCCTACCGATAATTAAAGAACTGGTGGAGCTTCTTTTCCAGGAGGGGCTTGTGAAGGCCTTGTTTGCCACAGAAACTGTAAGCAATATAGGCGACCGTATTTACCGACTCTGTTAGTTTATACCATCCTCTATGCCATATATGATGGATGATGCTTGTTTTTGTGACATTATTATGCCATTCTACATTAGTCAGCGGTACTCAGCTCTTCCATTTGTTGCCTTCATTTGTTGTTGGAAAGTGACATCCTGACATTTGGTGTCTACCGTGATCAAACATGGGAATTTCTGCATTTAGCATTTCTTTCTTCCCTTCTGAACTGTATTGCTTTTTATTATTGCGTTGTTTTTATTATACTCTAATGGTCCTGATTCCTTTACGTTGGCAGTTTGCAATGGGTTTAAATATGCCAGCAAAGACCGTTGTTTTCACAGCTGTTAAGAAATTCGATGGTGATAGCCACCGTGTTATTGGATCTGGTGAGTATATTCAGGTGAGTGAAGGATTTTCTGTTTTACGTTGTAATTTATGCAGAATGTCTCTATTGTGTTTTGCTTATCAATGATTTTATTTGCTCTTCCAAGATGAGTGGAAGAGCAGGGCGTCGTGGCAAGGATGATCGTGGTATTTGCATTATAATGATCGATGAGCAGGTAATTTATCCTCTTGCGCTTCTAGATTAATCTCTAATCTATTTTCCCGGCCATTTTCTAGCTGATTTTCCAGCTTACTTTTGTGCTTTTATGTCCATCTAATTCTCATTTTCCGATATTTTTTTGTATTTCCAGATGGAAATGAATGCTTTGAGAGACATGGTACTGGGTAAGCCCGCTCCTCTTGTCAGCACATTCAGATTGAGTTACTACTCAATTTTGAATTTGATGTGCCGTGCTGAAGGCCATTTTACCGCCGAACATGTTATTAAGAATTCTTTTCATCAATTTCAATACGAGAAGGTTTGTTTCATTCATACCTTGATTATAGGGCAAGCAAGCTTCTTGTAGATAGGCACAATTAATTTCTATTATTTCCGATGACGAATGCTTTCTTCTTTCCCTTCTAGGCTTTGCCTGAAATCGGAAAAAAGATTGAGAAGCTTGAACAAGAAGCTGCCTCACTCGATGCTTCTGGAGAGGTAACCTTTATGTGCTTTCGCATTTGCTTTTTGAAGCATTATTAATTAGGTAAAACTTTGTATCTTACTGGATGTTTTCTTTTATAGTCTGAAGTTGCGGAATATCATAAGCTACGACTTGATTTAGCTCTTCTTGAGAAGAAAATGATGTCAGAAATAACAAGGCCTGAGAGAGTTCTTCACTATCTTCTTCCTGGGAGACTGGTATTCATCTGTAACTGACTATTATTTGCTACTACTTTTGGGCGTTTGGAGATGTCTTTGATGGTGTTGTAGTTATGTCCTAATTATATGCCATTAATTCCTAATCAACTTTACTTTTGGATATCAGTGGTAGTAATTGGCAAAGGCACAAGGATTTTCTTTCTAACAATTATAATATTCTGATTTATAGAAGAACTCGTTTCTGAAATAGTTTGTTGATTTTCCAGGTTAAGATTCGGGAAGGAGGAACAGATTGGGGTTGGGGAGTTGTAGTTAATGTGGTGAAAAAGCCTTCTGCAGCTGTTGGAACTGTGCCACATGGTGGGGGATATATTGTTGATACTCTGCTACATTGCTCCCCTACTAAAAGTGAGAATGGTTCAAGGCCCAAACCCCGCCCCCCTCGGCCAGGGGAGAAAGGTGAAATGCATGTGGTGAGTTGAAATTTGATACGTAGGTGACTGTGCTATACTGCTATTAATGATGAGTTTATAAGTATCCATCCAAGCCCTCCAGTGAAGTTTAAGGTGTACTAGGCAGTTCTGAAATTATGCTCTGATGATTAAGTTTTTATACACTTTTCTAGGTTCCAGTACAGTTGCCTCTAATTGCAGCCTTGAGTAAGCTTCGAATTTCAATACCCCCTGACCTTCGACCTGTCGATTCGAGGAACAGCATACTTCTAGCTGTACAAGAATTGGAAAGAAGATTTCCTCAAGGACTTCCAAAGCTTAATCCCGTGAAGGTATTGACTACTAATTTTATTGATTAGCTTCCTCCAGTTTGATATTAGTCATATTACTACTTACAGAGTGGATGGTATTTTCATTTGGGCATCTATTAGATTTACCCGTTGTGAACAGAAACTATTGTTTCCCAAGAAAATAGAAATGATTTTTACTTCTTTAGTTTCACTTTTTGAAGCTATTATGTAGCTGGAGGCACGTGCTTCTCCCAAATCGGAAGTTGTCTTTTTGTCTTTTATATGATTTCTCATGATAGTTGTAGAGCCCACTTATCGATCTTTCATTTTGTTTATAGGCGTCATGGTGAAATTTATTACATGGGTATCAACCCCTTGGTGTCTTTTTGTACATGGGCATCACCCCTTGACGTCCGTTAATTAAGACTCCCTCTCACATTTCACATAAAAAGAAAAAAGTGTTATTGCAATGGTCTGTCATTGTTTGTGAAATGTTGAATTATTGTTTCATTGTCTTATTTGGTGTTTCTCGTGTGTTGTTATTCCGAATTTTCTATTAAAAGTTTCAGCTGAGTTTGTATTTGTAAGAAACTTCTATATATTGGTATGAGGATGGCTTGCACTCTGCAGTTTTTTTCCCATTTGGTTTTCCTTGTGTTTGATCTTGGCTGTTTCTGCAAGTTCAAATTCTTTTTTCTGCACTATTGTTTAGCACTTGCCATGAATTAAAATGTCTTTATCTAGCGCATTGAAATTTTGTGGTATTTTCTTACATTGTTCAGTCCATGATTAGGCATTATGATGTTTAATTTCCTTCATTATCACTTTTAGGAAAGTTCATAAGTTGGATTGTTTACTCTTTACAGGATATGGGTATCGAAGAGAAGGAAATTGTTGAGCTCATCAGTCAAATAGAGGAACTTGAGCAAAAGTTAGTTTCACATCCTGTGCACAAGGTTTGGCCTCATTTGTTTAGTGTTATGTTCATGATCTCAATATGCCATCTAATTATGTGATTATTGAAGCCGGTGAAGATGCATGCATCTTATTCCCTTACTTTAATTGGTACTCTTGTGCTTTACAGTCGCAGGATGTTCATCAAGTCAAAGCTTTCCAGAGGAAGGCTGAAGTCAACCATGAAATTCAACAATTGAGGTCAAAGATGCGAGAGTCTCAGGTACTGGAATTCCCCTAGATGCTTATTCGAACTTTAGAATTATGTACCATACGTGTGGAATTCAGTAGAATTATGTACCATTATCCGATCTTTAGAATTTGTTAAAAAAAAATACTTTTCTTTGGGGTGGACGTGGATGATAATTTTTAGTCACCTGGTCCAACAGGCAGCATTAGTTATTATACTTATCTGAACCTGTTAATTTTGTTAGCAATCTGCTACAGAGAAATAAGTATGTTAGCAAAGCTATCAACGTTAGTTATCATACATATGTGAAACTGTTAATTTTTATCGGTCGGTCCAAACATGTCTCTGCTCTTTAGGTTCATTGTTTCCTTTCAGTATTATTTAGTTTTATTGAATTTTTCACAGCTTCAAAAATTTCGAGATGAGCTGAAAAATCGGTCACGTGTCTTAAAGAAACTCGGTCATATTGATGCTGATGGTGTAGTCTTGTTGAAAGGAAGGGCTGCCGCATTGGTCGACACCGGGGATGAGCTTCTTGTTACGGAGCTCATGTTCAATGGTAATGCTTCATGTCTTTTTTGCTCTAACTCAGGCATTATTTATTGATTTACGGAGTACTTCTTAATATACTTCCGAGTTACGAGCATTAACAACTGTTTGGAGGAAGATAATTTCCCAACTTTATTAGAAATTTCTAAAAATAATTGAAGGCAAGGTAGTAAGTAGTAACTTAAAGTAAAAAAGAGCCACAGTTAGGAATTGTATTTCTTGCCCCCATTCCTGACCTCTAATCATTCAGTAAACACACTATAATATTATATCCTGGCAATTTAAGATATACTTATAACTGATAAACAAGCTAGATGTGACTTCAAAGATCATGAAATAGTTTTGCTGTGTAAAAAGTTAAAAGCATGTAAATGTTGAATTATTGAAACCCTTCCAGGGGGATGTTGGGACTTGGGACTATCTGTTTTTGGTTTATTAGGAGACAATGGGCAAGCTGGTTGCAGTTACATGAAATTTGACTTCTACAAATTACATTTCATGCCCGATGGTTGGTAGTTGTTGGAATACTTTCAAGTTGGCTTTTTTCTCTAAAACATTTTCAATGCCATAAATGTTCAGCGAGCAACCATGTGTAATTAGTATCAAAATGCTCATGTAACCCGTCAAATTTAAAAGGTCATAGCTGATGTGGTTATAGTATTACTTTCCATTTGACTCTTCTCCCCATGCACACTACCGTAACGAAGAGATTCATATTTCTTAATTTTCCTGATACGATTATATCAAGTTCAGCAAGCAATCATGTGTAATTTTTACCAAAATGTTAACGTAACCCTTTAAAATTGGATGAGCTTTTTGTGTTTGCCACCATGTACCATATTGATAATGAATGGTTTTTTGTCTTTGGCTACTATTCTATAGGCACATTCAATGACGTAGATCATCACCAAGTTGCAGCTCTTGCTAGTTGCTTTGTTCCGTGTGATAAATCAAACGAGCAAATACAATTGCGAGCCGAACTAGCAAAACCTTTGCAGCAACTTCAAGACAGTGCAAGAAAAATTGCAGAGGTCTCTGTTCCCTCATATTCTCTTCTTTAGACCTTTATCTTCAGTAGTCTGCAGGTGTATACTCAATCTTTGGACAAATGCAGATACAATACGAATGCCGACTGGAAGTGAATGTTGAAGAGTATGTTGAGTCAACCGCGAGACCTTACTTGATGGATGTAATTTACTGTTGGTCAAAGGTTCGTTTCTAAGACCGGGAACTTCATTTTTGTTTTTTTTTTCCATGATCTTGATTGTGTGAACATTTCCCACCTTTTGCTGACCTTCAAGAAGTTATTTTTCATTCGCGAGATCTGAACTCCGGGAAGAATTCCGTCTTTGCTCTGCTATTTTTATCGCAATCTTTGACATCGTCTAGAATCATGATTGTTTGAAGTTTCTTTCCAATTTTTTGTTTACCATTGTTCTATGAATGCTCAGGGGGCGAGTTTTTCAGAGGTTATTCAAATGACGGATATTTTCGAGGGGAGTATTATAAGGCTTGCTAGAAGGCTGGACGAGTTTCTAAACCAGGTAAGCTGAGTGAGTATGTATAGGGTTTGTCGCTAGCTATAGTTTGCACATCTCTTCTCCTCCTTGTTCTTGCTAATAAAGGAAATTGTACTAATTTGCTCTCGCCTCTCGGGATTTGGCAGTTGAAGGCGGCTGCTAAAGCGGTTGGAGAAACAGAATTGGAAAACAAGTTCGGAGCGGCAAGTGACAGCCTCCGACGAGGTATCATGTTTGCCAACTCTCTTTATTTGTAGGCTCTCATTATCAGGGGCTTGTACACTTCTACCAAACCTAGCTGCTGAACCAAGTTTGCAAAATTCTATGGCGCGGTTAGATCAATCCCAGACATTTTTTCCTGTAAAATTTAAAGCATGCCTAGTTTTGTTAGGGTTTAGAGATTCATGAAATTTAGGGAAACAGTGGAGACATTCGTGTAAGAAGAAATGAGCTGTATGCTTTTCAGTTAAGTTGACGGAATTCTTCTAATTGCTTATGTTGCAATATTTACATGTACTTTATCATCTTTTCCGCAAGTATAAGAAATGTAACTTAGAGATTTGAGAGACAATCGAGCTAGCATTTGAGAGACAAGAAATCATAAAATCAACACATTTTCTTGTGGGATAGTCTCACGTGTGAGAAATAGAAAGGTTGCCACTTTTTGATAAATAATGACTACTTTTGGTTAAACAGTACTTTTTAGTTTTTACGGCTAAAAAATGACCTATTTTTCAAAGTGGTAACTATTTATCCAAAAGTGGTTGCTATGACAAAAAAGCGTCGCATTTTGCAAAAAAACGCGGGACACAACCGTTGCACGTGACAACTATTGAAGAATTAAGTAATTCTTGTATGAGAGTCTCACATTGTATGATGTCACTTTTATAAAAAATACTTTTTGACAACAATAAATGAGTGACTTTTTCTAGAAAGGGACCGTCTCAACTCAAAAGGAAGAAGAGTTTGTGTGAAAGATGAAAGGACTATGATGATTTCTTGGTGATTGCTAGAGAGGTTTGGGGGTTTTGAGAGAGTTATGGGAGAGGGTTGATTGAAATTAGATGAAGAAAAGAAAGATGGAAAGGGGATTAAATCTCAGAAATTCGATCCCGATTTTCGCCACTCGCTCGAGTGCTAGACTACACTCGGTCGAGTACGGATACTCAGTCAAGTACATAAAGAACTCGGTTGTGTACATATGCCACTTGGTCGAGTACCTTGAGTACTAAGTCGAGTGCCCCCACAATGACCAAAATATGCCACTCAGTCGAGTATATTGGTCACTTAGTCGAGTAACTCTGCTCGGTCGAGTGTCTTCTCAACTAGGTCGGATGAACCTAATTTACCAAATTTCTTGTGCCTTTGCAAGTCGTCTTCCTTTCCTCATTACTTTGGCTTCCTTTGTAACTGCCACACGAGTGGCTTATGTTAAGAACTTATTAAAATGAAGGCTATCCTATTATAATCCCTTATCCAAGAAACCCAAAAAACACGAAAACGCTGTAAATCGGGATCACTCGGCCGAGTACTCGATCCACTCGACTGAGTAGCCCTACTTGATCGAGTGCCAAAATACTCGGTCAAGTGCCACAGTACAACATCGACCCAAAACTCTCAGGTGCTCCCACCCGGTCAAGTACCACTCAACTCGACCGATTCTACCCAACTTGACCGAGTAGCTACACTACTCGACCGAGTCAATACCTACTCGACTAAGTTCCAACCCTACTCGATCGAGTCACATCTAAAAAAAAAAGAAAGACACTGAGTATTACAATGATGACCATGATGACCATTATCATCCTCCCTTCAAGAAATGTCGGCTTTCTGTTTCGGTTAAGTGCGCTTGTAACTTTAGCTCGGTTAATTGGCTATCTAGTAGTTTAAGGGACGTTAGTACTCCCATGTTTGTATCATAACTGGTTTTCTTTCAACCAAATTTCATCGTGAGAGAAAAAAGTTCTAACCGTATATATAACCTTCTTGATTCTTTCAACGACAAAATATTTAATACTCGGGGTTGACTGCCCGGTGCATGGGTTCCACTGACTCCTACCCTGTCAAACAATTCTCAATATTTGCAGACCCGATGAGTCCAGTACGACCCTTATAGTTTGGACAAGTCCGGTTTCTGGGTGAAAACTTGAATAACCCTACCATTGTCTGACCTTGCAAAGTTAACCCGACTCGATAAGGCTGACACGAGACCTGAGAGTGATAAAAAATTATCTGACCAAATTTTGACTCGAAACCCGAATTGACTCGATCAATTCATAATTTACCCGATCTGAAATGATCGAAAGTGACTCAAACTTACATGTCTTAAGTACTAATAATTACAACTTTTTATGTACTCACCAATATATAAAAGGGTCCACACGTTGCACGTGCATGATAAATGAAAGAGGTGATCATGGGCCGGCCCAGGAATGTAACACCCCGGCCCAAACCCGGTGTGACAACCCTCGCGAATGCGGAAATATAAAAACATACAAGCATGATGAAATTACCCCGTCTAGTCGGATTTACCCCATCTATCATAGTTCAAGATGAAATTACCCCGTCTAGTCGGAAATACGGTATTTTAAAAACTTTTATACATGCAAGATAGATAAAACGAGGAGTGTCAAAATATTACAAACTAAGTACGGAATATAACAAAGAGACGGAGTCTCTCAAAATGTTAACAAAGAACAAGTGTTTAGCAAACTAGCTAAATAACGACTAGAGGTTAATCTTCCAGGGACAACGCCCGCTAGCTCACACCCGAACCCAAAATAGCATAAGCAAAAAGCCATCCATGCAAGCAACCTGTTCATTCATGAAAAACATGAACGCCACAATCAGTGGGGAGTAACTCCGGGTTCTCCCAGCCATATCACATTAAACGTACATAGAAGGAAATACAAAAGTAAAATCATGCATATATGAATATACATGTGAGATACGATAAGAATAAATAGGCAATTCGATAAATAATGATAAGAACATATGGAATACAAATCCGAATCCATCATGTTATTCAAAGACCGGGGAAGACACTCTTAGGCAACCGAATACGCTCACTAGGGCTTGCATCTCACCGTTAGCGGTATAAGTTTGATAAGATTGAGACTCGACAGACAAACCAAGTCAAGTCATGCGATGATCACAATAAATCCAACATATTATCATCCATTCACGAACCAAGACATTGACGGTGTCCAATCATGCAATGACCATGAATAATATCATGAAATCACGCATTCAAAGAACGACGACAAACGACATCTCTCACGGTAAATGAAACGCACTAGCATCGTGTACATGGCAAGTATGATTAAAAGGCATCCACGGGATAAACATTTCCCTGAACTCATACACGATGCACATTTCGTATATGTAGACTAATTTCCTCCTGGTAGCACGCAATATAAATACCCGGTCCTAGTCTAAACCTGGCCAGAATCGAAATCACATTTTCCGATTCGACATGCGATGACGTTTCGCATCCAAGACTCGGTCTTACACTAGACGCCGAGTACCCCAAATTCGGTAGATCAATTCACGAAAGAGGCGGAAAAGAGCTCAAACCTCATAACAAGCGGTACGCTACATGCAAATAACACCACCTCGCAAGTACACAACATTTGACGGCCGGGTCGATCAACGCATAGCGTTCAACTCCCAACAACGTCGTCGTATGCCCACTAACACATGCATTTAAGCAGTAGGATACCTCTCCGTTCCGACATTCCAGCCTTACGAACGGGAAGGTAGCCAAGGGAATGAGAGTACAAAGCACAAGACAAAATAGTGCTCAAACCGTATCATTTGTAAAAACCGACTCAAAGTGGGAACATACCAAAAACCGTCACAAAACATGAGAATAGGGAATCATATAAGTTTAAATATGATAAACATGAGTCAATACATGATACATAAGCATTAGAGCAAGTTTATGAAGCATAATGAATAAAAACATAGATAACTCTCCAAAACAACAAGTTTGGAAACTAACTAAAACAAGGGTTCACTTCAAACCGTCATAACTATAGTTCTAGACATGCAAATACATAAATTCTAAGTTGAGGTGATAGCTTATCCTCTTACGGTTCCAACGATAGGTCACAAGCCCAAAACAAGCAAGTAACGAAGGAGATATGATCATTTTACGAAAAGGGGTCAATGCAGTGAAACTGCACGAGTCCACCCGAGAACAACAACACCATTTCCATCATTTCCAATTTTCATAATTCACTTCTATCAACTATCAACTATCAACAATCAATATTTATCATCAAAAATCATCAAATAACAACAATCATCACCCATAATACAATTCCTAAACTTACTAATCGTAATCCAATACGAATTCTAGCATATAAAGCATGTAAAACACGTAAATGATATCGAGTAACCCTTCACCGTTACCTTTAAGCGTCTTCACTACTCGTCAAGCTCCTCTTCAATTAGGTAATAGTCTTTGTCGGGATCTTGGAGGTCACCACCTACAAATAGATCATAAAAGATGAATAAAATTCATCTTGAGAAAGACGGAAAGTTTGAAAAGCGAGAAAGACGATGATTTTAATATCAATACGGATAGAGGAAGGTAAGAGGAGAAGAATAAGACGAACTTACGCGAATTCTAGCAAGAAACGAATGAGCTAGGACGATTCAAAGATCGAAAAGCTTATGGAGGCAAGGGTTTGGTTTTTCTTAAAGAGAAGTAAGGTTGAATGTGTTTGTGTGGATGGGAAATAGAATAAGGGAGTATGAGTATGTATGAGGAAAAAGTCAACAAAAGTCAAACTCGCCTTAAGACGGGATTCTCATGGAAATCTCGCGGAAATTCCAAATACGAACTCGGAAATTCTAAATTCGACTCGAAAAATTAAATTTACGATTAAAACTATATTTCACTGAAAAGTAACCGTAAAATATTTTTACTAGAAAAATAGGGTACATTTCCGGGTGTTACAATCACCCCACCTTTTTAAAAAGTTTCGCCCTCGAAACTTGAGGGAAAGAAAAATATGTTGGAGTAAGTGTCCTTCACAATAGTGCGCCACATAATAAATCTTATTATGGAATATAATTGGCATAATTATTGACTATATATATGATTAGTCAGTTGATTAACGTAAATCAATAACGGTTGGCTAACTAGAGTTTGACGTTATTGTCGTTTGACGGCGGTGATCAACTGATCCCTTTCGGTCACACCTAAATGATGAAATCCAAATAAGTAACTAATTATTTGTATACGATACAGTTAATTAGTACATTACATATATTTGATATGTACGAGAGTTAATTATTAGAAATTGAGTTAAGAACTCAAATTCGATTAAACTTATTTTTCAATTATGCGATAATTGACTAAAAAATTTATATCTTATTTTAATACGATTAAATAAGATTTAATTTAGTAATTAATCGTTAAATTACTAAATTAGTTGAGGTTTTGAGATAGAGGTAATTAGTTAATTATATTTACAAGGAGTTGTAAAATAAATTAACTAAGCATTGTGGGACCCATTATATTTACTAAAATGTTTCAAGAGCCACAAACTGAGCATAATGGACCGGTTTTGGTAGTAGTTACATGGTGATGATTTTGTTGTTATTTTTACTCTTTAGTTACTTTGTGAAAGTGACATAACAAGTATAAAACAATCATCATATTTTCTACAACACTCCACTCAAATGCATGTGATAAAATTGAGCAAAATATAGTCATTTTTGGACTATGAGGTCCGGCCAATGTGGCCTTTATAATGAATAAAATGTTGTTCATTTTTCCACTTGTTTTTGTTCAATTGTCATACTTCTTTCTAAAATCCTTCTTCTCACTCAAACTCTCATATACTAATATTTACTAAGTATTACTAGTGTAGTAATATAGTCATAATATTAGTAGTATTATATCTATCTTATTATCTAGTAAATAATAAGGGTAGATTATTTGGGTTAATCTTGGTGCAACTTGAAGGAGGTCTTCTAGTTTGGAGATTTCATGTGTTCATCCATATTTATAGCTCAAGAACAACAAGAAGGAGTTCTTGTTGTGCCCATATAATTTCCATATCAATGTGAGAAAATTTCTTCTTTTATATAAATGTCTTTATATTTGCATGCATGTTACATAGATCATTATAAACTAAATTAATAAGTAATTTAGTAAATAATTAGAGGAGTCTAATTAAGGTCTATGGACTTTCAAAATATACCTTACTCGAAAAGACTCGGATATTTACTACGCATAGAAGCTTCAGTTTCCCAAGTCTCTTCTTCGACATTAGCACTTCTCCACAAGATTTTCACCAAAGGAACTACTTTACTTCTCAACTTTCTATCCTTACGATCAAGAATGCGGATTGGCTTCTCTTCAAAGGATAAATTCGGTTCAAGCTCGGGCAATTCCTTTTGAAATACATGGCTTGGATCACTAACATACTTTCTTAATTGAGAAACATGGAATACATCATGAACCTTAGCCAAATTCGGCGGCAAATCCAACTTATAAGCAACGGCACCAATTCTTTTCACAATATCAAAGGGTCCAATGTACTTCGGGCTCAATTTACCCTTAACACAAAACCGTTTAACACCCTTCATTGGAGACACTTTTAAGAACACTTTATCTCCAACCTCAAACTCTAACGACCTTCTTCGGATATCGGCATAAGACTTTTGACGGTCTTGAGCGGCTTTCATTCTATCACGAATGACCTTCACATTATCAATGGTCTCAACAAGAATATCGGGGCCTAAGTCACGAACATCACTCAATTGATTCCAACATATAGGACTCCGACATTTCCTTCTATAAAGAGCTTCATAAGGAGCCATCTTGATAGATGCATGATAACTGTTGTTGTAAGAAAACTCCACCAACGGTAGACTCTTTTCCCAACTAGATTGGAAGTCGCGTGCACAAGCCCTAAGCAACTCTTCTAAAGTCTGAATAGTCCTCTCAGTCTGACCATCCGTAGCGGATATGAAAAGCAGAGGAGAGTACTCATTCAACAACTTACTACCCATGGCCTCTTGCAAAGCTTTCCAAAAAATCTCGAAACAGAAGATAGGATCTCGGTCGGATATATCTCCAAAGGACCCACACAATGGTACAACAATTTCATCCACATAGGCTTTTGCTAAGCGATCCAAATTCCAAGTTTCTTTGATCGGAATAAATCTAGCACACTTGGTCAATCGATCAACTACAACCCAAACGGCATCTTTACCTCCAACGGTCTTCGGCAGAGCCATAACAAAATCCATCGAAATAGATTCCCACTTCCATAGCGGTATATTCAATGGTTGTAGCAATCCACCGGGCCTCTTGTGTTCAATCTTCATCTGTTGGCAAGTCAAACATCTTCCAACATATGACACAACATCGCCCTTTAAGTTCGGCCACCAAACCTGCAGCTTTAAATCCTTGTACATCTTATCACCACCGGGGTGAATAGAATAAGGGGAAAGATGAGCTTCATCAAGAACTCGCTTCCTCAAATTAAGAGCATTAGGAACAAATAAACGACCATGGAAACGAAGAACACCTTCACTATCAAACTTGAAATCTTTACCTTTACCTTCAAGAATCTTGGCTTGAATAGACTTGTAGGTAAGATCATCAACTTGGCTTTCACGGATTTCACGGAGAAACACCGGCTCGGCAATCATAGCACCAACATGAACAAAACCATGCTCTACAAACTCCAAACTCAATCTTCGAAACTCAGCACAAAGATCAACAGGTAATACATGCATAGCATTCAAAGCATAAGAAGCTTTTCTACTAAGAGCATCTGCAACCACATTTGCCTTCCCTTCATGATACAATAACTCAAAATCATAATCGTTCACCAATTCCAACCATCTTCTTTGCCTCATATTCAACTCTTTTTGAGTAAATATGTACTTCAAACTTTTATGATCGGTGAATATACGACAATGAACTCCAATCAAGTAATGTCTCCATACCTTCAAAGCATGAACAACAGCGGCCAATTCTAGATCATGAGTAGGATAGTTCACTTCATGAACTCTCAATTGCCTTGAAGCATAAGCCACCACCTTCCTATTTTGCATAAGAACACAACCTAAACCCATTTTAGAAGCATCACAATAGACATCAAAGTCTACTCCATCTTCAGGCAAAGTCAACACCGGAGCGGTAGTTAACCTCGTCTTTAACTCTTGAAATGCAGATTCACAAGCTTCATTCCATAGGAATTTGGTTTCCTTCTTCAACAATTGGGTCATAGGCCTAGCAAGCTTAGAGAAATCCTTGACAAACCTTCGGTAATAACCAGCTAACCCAAGGAAACTTCGAATCTCTCTAATATCAGTCGGACTCTTCCAATCAACAACGGCCTCAATTTTAGAAGGATCCACCATAACACCTTCTTTTGAAATCACATGCCCAAGAAAGGACACTTTAGGTAACCAAAATTCACATTTAGAGAACTTAGCATACCACTTCTGACGACGTAGAACACCCAAAATAATCCTCAAATGAATAGCATGCTCTTCTTCGGACTTGGAGAAAATAAGAATATCATCAATGAATACCACCACACACTTGTCAAGATACTCACTATATGTGCGGTTCATCTGATCCATAAAGATAGCGGGAGCATTCGTCAATCCAAATGGCATTACCTTGAACTCATAATGGACATACCTCGTACTGAAAGCGGTCTTTGGAATATCAACATCTCTAACCGGAATTTGATGATAACCGGATCTCAAATCAATCTTTGAAAAAGTAGAAGCACCCTTTAATTGATCAAACAAATCTTCAATTCTTGGTAAAGGGTACCTATTCTTGATTGTAATCCGATTCAATTCACGATAATCAATACACAACCTCATAGAGCCATCCTTCTTCTTCACAAAAAGAACAGGAGCACCCCAAGGCGAGGCACTTGGTCGAATAAAGCCCTTTTCAATCATATCATCCAACTGCTTCCTTAATTCTTTCAATTCAGACGGAGCCATACGATAAGGAGCTTTGGCAATTGGACCAGAACCAGGGACAAGATCAATAGAGAATTCGACATCCCTCTCGGGAGGAATCCCGGGCAAATCTTCTGGAAATACATCAATGAACTCTCGAACAATAGGCACATCTTCAATACTTGGCAAAGAGGTATTTGAAGAAGTCACCACACACAAGAATGCTTGGTAACCTTTTCTAACCATACTTACCAACTTCAAAGCGGAAATTAAAGACACACCTTTACGGGGATGAGATCCCTTATAGGCTATTCTAACACCTAAAGGACTCTTTAAAAAGATCTTTTGATCGCGACACTCGAACCTAGCATGATACATAGCTAACCAATCGATACCTAATATAATATCAAACTCTCCTAAAGGAAACTTAAGGAGATTCGCGGGAAAGATAGAACCCGAAATAGATATAGGTACATTTGGATAAAGGGTTGAACAAGAGATAATATCTCCGGATGGTAAGGATATGGAAGTATCCTCACTAGATGTTGGCTTGATTGATAATTTATTAGCATAGGTTGAAGACACAAAAGACATTGAAGCACCGGTATCAAATAAAATAAGACACGGTTGCTCTAAAATTGAGAACATACCCGTAATAATCTCAGGATGAGCATCGGCTTCGGCACGGCTCATGACAAAGATTGAACCCTTAGGCTTAGGAGGAGGGGGCAACTTTCGATCGGGGCAATCTTCGTAACGATGACCACCCTTTTGACAAATGAAGCACACATAAGGTCGGTTGGAACAAGTTCTACCGGGATGTAGAGGAAGTCTACACCGGTTGCAAAAATGACCTTGCGGTTGAGCTTGAGGAGCATAAGGCTTATGAACCACATTTGACGTAGCTCTAGGAATAAAAGAAGAAGGATTCCTTGTATTGGCATTGGAAGAAGGATTAAACCTCCTCTTGTTAGCATAGGAATTAGAAGAAGACGGGATAAACGGCCTCTTCCCAAAGGCATTCGGCCTAGGAGCATAAGAAGGAGAGGGATTATTCATTTGAGCTTCCTCTCTTATAGCCTTCATTGAATTCTCGGCCCACAAAGCATCGTCGTAGAGATCTCCAAAGGACGCGGTACCCCTTCTCACTTTACTTTGCAGCACGGCATTCAACTTATTACGATAGTAGAATGCACGATCTTCATCATCACGAATAAGCCTTGGCGCAAAGTGAGCGAGCTTATTAAACTCCGTCGTAAAATCTTGAGCCGATAGGTTGCCTTGCTTAAAATCTATGAACTCCTTGAGCCTTTGCTGTTTAAGCTCTTTGGGATAAAACCTACCCTCCACAAGAGCCTTAAAGCAAGCCCAGTTGAAGTCCTCTTCAAGAGTTGCGGTGGCACTTGTTATAGCCCACCAGTTGTCGGCTTCCCGCACTAGAAAGTGCTTTGAAATCCTCACTTTATCCTCTTCCCGGACTTGGTAAAGATCAAACTGCTTTTCCATCTCCCGGAACCAGTCGGATAGCTCCGTAGGATCAGGCTCTCCACCATAAGGCACGATCTTACTCCTTGCAATTTGACCCGCCACCCATGCATAACCACCTTGTTGATTGTCTTCCCTTCTAGGGTGAACTTGGTTGGCATTAGCTAGAGCGGCATCTTGCTGATTCTTCAGCACTTGAGCAAGAGCCTCCATCATAATATTATCAGCTGAACGCGGTCGAACCATCTTCATAAGAAACAAAGACAAATTAAGTTATCCTATCAATTAGCAAAAACAAATAGACTACCAATTAAAGTCCTTAACTTCTACCCAACTCTCATTTATTATTTCAAGGTCAAGTAGTTTAAGTTAGGGTTCACGTGTGTGCGTCGGGAGCGATCAATGCTCTGATACCAACTGTGACAACCCTCGCGAATGCGGAAATATAAAACATACAAGCATGTGAAATAATATGCGGAAATACGGTATTTTTTAAAACTTTAAACATGCAAGATATATATAACACGAGGTGTGTCAAAATGTTACAAACTAAATACGGAATATACAATAAAGAGACGGGGTCTCTTCAAATGTTAGCAAAGAACAAGTGTTTAACAAAAACTAGCTACTATCGTCTAGAGGTGAACTTCCAGGGACAACGCCCGCTAGCTCACACCCGAACCCAAAAAAGTCACATCCAAAAATCATCCAAGCAGGAAACCTGTTCATCCATGAAAAACATGAATGCCACAGTCAGTGGGGAGTAACTCCGGGTTCTCCCAGCCATATTACATCAAACGTACATATAAGGTAATACGAAAGTAAAGCATGCATACATACCGATATACATGTGAGTTGCGATAAGATTAGATAGGCAATTCTATAGAAAATGTTAAGATCATGTGGAAATCAAATCCGTAACCATCATATTATTCAAAGACTCGGAATAGACACTCTTAGGCAATCGAATACGCTCACTAGGGCTTGCATCTCACCGTTAGCGGTATAAGATTGATAAGATTGAGACTCGACAGACAAACCAGTCAAGTCATGCGACAATTACACAATTCCAACATCTTATCAACCATTCACGAACCAAGACAATGACGGTGTCCAATCAGGCAATGACCATGAACAATATCATGAAATCACGCATTCAAAGAACGACACAAGACGACAATTCTCACGGTAAATGAAACGCACTAGCATCGTGTCCCAGCAAGAATGATTTAAAAGGCATCCACGGGATAAAGCATTTCCCTGAACTCATACACGATGCTACATTTCGTATATGTAGACTAATTTCCTCCTGTTAGCACGACGATAATAAATATCCGGTCCTAGTCTAAACCTGGCCAGGATCTCGGAATATAACGTGTTCCGATTCGACATGCGATAAAACGTTTCGCATCCAAGACTCGGGCTTACAATATATATGCCGAGTACCCCAAATTCGGTAGATCAATTCACGAAAGAGGCGGAAATACAGCTCAAGCCTCATTACAAGCGGTACGCTACATGCAAATAACACCACCTCGCAAGTATACAACATTTGACGGCCGGGTCGAACAACGCATAGCGTTCAACTCCCAACAACGTCGTCATATGCCCACTACACATGCAATTAAGCAGTAGGATACCTCGCCGTTCCGACATTCCAGCCTTACGAACGGAAAGGTAGCCAAGGGAATGAGAATACAAAGCACAAGACAAAACCGTGCTCAAACCGTAACATATATGAAAAACCGACTCAAAGTGGAACATATCGAAAACCGCCACAAAACATGAGATACATGCGAAAGAAATATCATATAACCGAAGCATGAATATTATAAGACCTTACGTAAAATTTCACGGTAAACCGATCATGCGAACTATTATAAATCTCGAGTTTTTGAAAATAAAGGAAATGCATACAGCCGTGTTCCAGGCCGGGCAACAGACCGGCGGCCGGTGGGCCGGCTCAGAACACAGGCAAAATCCCAAACACAGAGAAAAGGGGTCTGGGCCGGTCAGTCGACCGGCGGCCGGTCGACCGGCACAGAACATCACAACAAAACCAACACTTCAACACTGATGTGTTCCAGGCCGGTGGGTTGACCGGTGGCCGGTTGGCCGGCCTGGAGCACCATATCATGCAAAAACCAAAATTCCCAAATGAGTTTCTGATGTGTTCCCAGCCGGTGGTCAGACCGGCGGCCGGTCGACCGGCTGGGAGCACTTCTTCACCCGAGAGCTTCCAAAACTCAACCAAATCATTTCCAAATCATTTCAATGCTCATATATACTTCAAATAATCATCAACAATCAATATATATCATCCATATTCATCATATAACATCATTTACTAATCATAGCATGGATGCTAATCTTCCTACTCGTAATCTAATACGATTCTCTAGCATATAAACATATAAAACACGTAAGTAATACCGAGTAACCCTTCACCGTTACCTTTAAGCGTCTTCCCTAATCGTCCAGCTCCTCTTCTATAAGGAAATAGTCTTTATCGGGATCTTGGAGGTCGCCACCTACAATTAGATCGTAAAAAGATGAATAAAGTTCATCTTGAGAAAGACGGAATGCTTAAAAAGCGAGAAAGACGATAATTTTATTATCAATACGGATAGAGGAAGGTACGGGAGGAAGAATAAGATGAACTTACGTAAATTCTATCAAGTAACGAAGAAGTTACGTCGATTCCAAAATTGAATTCAAAGAGGGAAGTTGCTTAAGGAAGAAGAAAGAAAATGTGTTTGATTTTTGTGTGGAAATGAAATATTAGGTTAAGGAGTATGAGTTGTGTGAGATGTGTAGAGAAAAAGTCAAAGGCGATTACCAAAGTCAAGAAAAGTCAAACTAGACTGAAGACGACATTTTCATGAAATCTCGCAGAAATTCCAAATACGAACTCGGAAATTCAAAATTCGACTCGGAACTTAAAAAGATAATTTAAAACTTAAAATTACTGAAAAGTATCCGTAAAATATTTCTACTAGAAAAATAGGGTACATTTCCGGGTGTTACACTTCATAATCATGATTTTTTTTGTATGATTGATGGTTGTTTTGATTGTTTAAAAATGGATGTTGTTAATTAAAAACATGTTAGAATTAATGTGGAATTTGGGGTGGTTGTTTTAAGTGGTGGCCGGAAATAGTGGTGGTGGTGAACCGGACCAGACCGGCCGGTCCAGGCCGGTTCAGACCCGGTCTGGGCTGGTCCAAGGGGGGTCCGGGTTTTGGTCTTTGGGTTGTGTCGATGTTTGATTGTTTAATTGTTGTTTTGACGGGTTTTAATTATGTTAAGCATGCGGGACATTAATTAGGAAAAATGTTTTAGTTAACAACCGTTTTAAAAAAAGGCCCTAAAACAAGCCATTAAGCGCACACAAAAACAGGCCGCTTGGGGCCATCCAGGCCCATTTGTGGGTCAGGGACCCCCAACTCAGCCCGTGGGTCCCCACTTTGGGACTTTGTGACGGTTTTTGATTATCGTCATTTTTATCGCGTTTGAATAATTAGGCAAGTGAGAAATCTAATAAGTTAAATTATTTAATTAAAAAGGTTTTTCTAAAATTATTATTTCTCCATGTTAGAAATTATAAGACGAGACCGTAGTTTAATTTAATATCCTTTTAGTCAAACTGGTTTTGGTTATGATTTAATAATTCACCGGTTAGAAGTTTTATTAAAATAACATGTAATGATTATGTTGATTTTATGTCTATGTGATAAAGACTCTGTTTCTAGCCGGTTTGATCCCACGGGTTTGGTCAAACTAAGATCTAGTCAGCCCCGATTTGACTGATGACCCGTCGCGGGACTCGGGTCGGGGATTTGTCTTCAAGAAAGGTTGTATTTAATTACTGAATTAGCCTTAGGAGATATGAGGCGATATGATATTTGATTTTTATTTATATGCAATTAGTCACATGATAGGATGTGTTCCCGTGACTGTTTGTTTATATGGTTGGTGTCGTGTTGACGAAGTACCCATAGAGAATTATGGATATATGGCGTCTTGACCATTCTAATTCTAAATGAGTATCTTGGACCATGACATTGATAGGTCCGTACTGTCTTTAACGAGTATATAGTTCACTGCTTGATAGCTTTTGTGTCTCGGCTTGGGGGGTTTATATCCAAGTCGGGGCATGGCTGCCTGATCCGTTTTGGGACTGGAGCCAGCTTAAGTACTAGCCATCTCTGCTTAGGGGGTCGCATAGTAGAGTTTCTCATAGACGGTTATGTCATGGGACGGGGAATGGAATAGCTGTTGTCGCTAGGTCTGATCAGTCTAGGACTAGGATGTTTTCCTACCTTGTGGTATAGCCTCGAGTTACAGAAGTCTTCTATTGACGGTACTAGGAACTTATGCCTGTTTGTAGAGGTATTGGTCTTTCATGTTTGTATGATTCTATGAGTTCTAGAAGGTGAGATGCAAGCCGGCTAGGATTGATAGAGTTGGGATTACCGATTGTTAACTGATTCACATGATTACGTGTTGATTAGGGTTTGAGTGTATCACGGCCATGTTTCTGAGAGGAACCTCTGAGCTAGCATACCAGCTTCCCTACCTCGAGTCATAGTTTATTATCGGTTTCACATGATAGCTTTCACATGCTAGGTTATTTGTTAGTTATCTGTTTCATAACATGAAAAGCATCTCATATATGTTTAAGTTTTGTATTTTCCATATACATTGCTTTTATGTTATTCATGTTTCATTAAACTCGACATTTCGTGGCTGGGAGAACTCGGAGTTACTCCCCACTGACTGTGGCTTCCGTGTTTATATTTAATGCGGTCGTCGAACAGGTGGTGAATGCATACATTGGGTACATTGACGAGCTAGCGAGAGAAGGTTACCTTGGACCTATATTCGCGTTCTTAGATGTATATTATTATTACACTCTTTCATTTATGGTTAAAAATTTAAGGGAGATATTGTCTCGTCTTGTATAATTATTAGTAAAATATATTTTTCCTTTGTTATTGAACCTTTTTATTTCAGACACCTTCATTATGTATTTAAATTATTTTTTTTCTTTCCGCAAATTTGAGGGTGTCACAGTTGGTATCAGAGCATTTTTGCTCCCGACGCACGTTTGTGTACCCTTGCTTAAATAACTTGACCTTAATAAAATAATAAACCGTGAGATAGAATGGTAGGATGGGTAGATTGGGATTTATGTTGTAGTCTCTTTTTGCTTGCTAATTGATAGGAGTAACTTAATTTGTTTTTATTTCGTATGAAGAAGGTTGGATCTCATATAGAAGAGATGGATGTTAGTGCCAACCAGGTCCCTCCTCATAAAGAAGACAATTGCCAAGGAGGCTATGCTTGGGTGGTTAGCCAAATTGCTAGGAGCGATATTACGCCTTATGGTGGAATATGTGTTACCTAGAAGGAGTATCCTCTACTGAAGATTTGAAGATTTATAAAGCCTAATTGAAGTGAATTCTTTCTTCATCTGCGAATTCTCTCGTCCTTATAGTATTATGCCTTTTCCTTCTATCTAGGTGTTTCTTGCTCTTCCAACCTATTTACCTCTGGAAATTACTCTTAATAGTTCCTCCATTATACCATTGGTATTCTTACCTTCCTCTTGTAACATTTGTATGGATGTCATACCCATTTGTATGTGGTATATTATACTTAGTCGGAACAACTTTGAATTTTGGGGAATATTAGTGTTAGTTAGAATGAACTTGTGATTTGAGGAAATGGTATAGATCTAATTTCACCCTATGGTGGTGAGAGTGGGTATCCTTGAGGAAAGTGTGGTAAGGTTTGTTTAATGATTTTAAGGCTTGAAGCTTGTCATGACTTGTGTGTAAATAGTTCATGATATTCGAAGGTGTAAAGTCGAACGAGTTGGCTATTACTTCTTAACTCATTGGTAATTTAGTCTTTTGGAATTAGAAGTTTAGTATTGGTTTGAAGACCATGCTTATGATATGTCTATTTTGGAGTAAATAAGAAGTTTCGAATATGGTACCTAGCCATCCTATTAAGCTAGTTCCGTGTTTGGATGATTACAAGGATTGAAGGATAAACTTAGGAGGAAATGCTCCTAGTGGTTTTAGACTATGAAAGCTTAATGTTGCAATATCGTTTAGAGGATCGAGATAATCTTAATAATAGTTGTAGTTGTGGTTAGAAAGTAGAGTGATGTTAATGTTACTTGGGAATTTGTTGTCGTTAAATGTTGGACCCTAACAGGAATAAATACTTTGTGGAATTTGGATTTGATGACACAACTTGAGGAATATCGACATAAGCGAAAACTGATGTATTGAGAGTTTGGAAGAGATAAATAAATTAATTACGGTCACATTGCCCTATGTTTGGCAAACGTGAAGTGAATCGAGTTTTGTGTGAATAATCTCTTTGAGGTTTCGAGATTCAACTTTGGAGGATGAGAGGATTCATTGTAAATAAGTTGAGGTAATGAATTTTTGGAATAAATTGGATTAAAGGATTTCATAGTAAGTCCTTTACTTTGTGGTTGTTAGCGGTTTTGTTCCCTTAATTATAAATATTTGTGATGGTGATTTCCAATAATAGTTTCGATTGACCTTAGAAGATTTTTATTGAATTGGAATAATTGGGAGTTGCTACTCGGTGTGGCATGCTTATGAAATATCTTGGTAGGATTCCGATGATTGAAATGTTGAGGATATATTGCACTCCCTTGAGGACTAGTTTACTTGTACAGTTAGTATTGTCGAGTTACTATCGACATTAGAATTTTCATAGAGGGAAGATAGTATTGGGGGTCATCCTTCGTTTTTCTTTATTCTTTCCTTCTTTCTTTCTTCTTTCTATTCGATTTATTCTTTCGAATATTTCGTTCCTTCTATCAATTGTCATCTCGTATAGATAGTATATTAGAAGCTTTAGTTAGAAGTTTTAGGTATAGATAGTAGTGTTATTACTTTTACTATAAAATTTTTGAATTAAAAGCTTTTAGAAATGTTTTATGATTTCAAGTATTTTACCGTCAAGGAGTGTTGAGACTTGTTATTGGAGACGTTCGATAACTAGTTTTCTCATTTATTGATGCGAAAATGTATATTTTTAAGTCTTTGACTTGGGACGGCGATGTTCTTAACGGCCGACGAGAACCTTCCGTTCCATTGATAAGATCCTATATTTATAGTACAAGTATATTTTTAACAGTTTTGAAATAGACCTACATATATGTTACGTTCCTTCTTCTAGGTTTCGAGGACGAAACTTTTTAAAAGGAGGGGTGATTGTAACAACCCGAAATATACCCGATTTTTCTAGTAAAAATATTTACTAACACTTTTCAGTAGAACTTAAGTTTTTAATATATGAATTTTTGTTCCGAGTCGTATTTTGAAATTCCGCGTTCGTATTTGGAATTTTTGAGAGATTTCATGAAAAGACCGTTTTTGGTCATCTTTGACTTTTCTTGACTTTTAAACCGTCTTTGACTTTTCCTCGACTTTTTAAAGTCGTCATTGACTTTTTATTTATTTTTAAGTCGTCTTAAACTTTTCTGAACTTTTAAGCCATTTTGACTTTTTCCGACTTTTTAGTCGATTTTGACTTTCGTTGATTTTTCCCGACTCGTCTTGCGATTTTGAAGACCGAAATTTTATTTAAAAAAATTATAATTTTGATTTATTTTTATTTATATTTATTATGATTTATCATAATTTAATATAATTATTTTGAATTTATTCGGAATTTAAAGAATAACTTTTACGGTTTTTAATCGAACGTCATTTAACTATTCCCGACGCATCGTAATGCGCGCAACAAAATCGAAACTCGACTTTGGCATGAGTCACCCGCGCGTGTCATCGCTTTACACTCACCATTAGATATTTTATTTATTTTGATTAAAATAATCAAAATATCTAGATATTTAATTACTTTATCGATCCGTCAACGGAAATTACGCAAATCGAGCAAAAACAGACCCGATGATCACCTTACCCACACGGCTCACCCTCTCCTCTAATAGACTTTGATATTTTCATTTCTTTTGATTAATATATCATAATATCTAGATATTATTTTTACTTTATCGATCAGTTAACGAAAACTACGCAAAACGCTCGAAAGCGGACCCGACAAGCTCAACATCACACGGCTCCCTTACCACTCTTAAGCCTTGATATTTTCATTATTTTTCATTTTAATATCATAATATCTTGATATTAACTTTATCGTAAATTATATTTAATCATTTACCGTAAAATAATTATTAAACGCGAGTCAATTACGGAGCAACAATTTTAAAACTCAACACCTTTATTTGTCTATAAACTCACGTCCAACTCCACTCCACTTTACTCACAAACACCTTTTCACTTTTCAACAAATCAAATAAAGCTCAAAATATCACTTTCTTTAATCGTTCTTCGTGTTCTTCATCGTTCATCAATTGTTCTTCATCGTTCTTGAGCAAAACCTCCATAAATCCTTCATTTCTTAATTAAATCCTTCCTAATTTATATTTCGAGGATCTCCTCTTCGCTCTCCATCTTCTAGTACGTTTTAAATTCAATTCCGTCAAGATCGTTTTCAACACTTTAATTATGAGAAATTTAGTTTAAGTTCTAATAATTGTTTTTCTTGTTATGTCTTATAGGGGAAGAGTTTGAAGACGAATT
>JAIUZE010066805.1:0-60068 GCA_022085475.1 Heliosperma pusillum
AACCTCAGGCTGCATGAAAGTGCACTTCTCTCGCTTACCATATAGCTTATTCTTCCTGAGAACCTCACAAAGCAAGTTCAGATGTTGTAGGTGTTCCTTCTTGCTTGAACTGTAGACTAGAATGTCATCAAAGTATACCACAATGAAATTTCCTAAGTAAGGCCTTAAGACTTCTGTCATGAGCCTCATGAAGGTGCTGGGGGCATTGGAGAGCCCAAATGGCATCACTAACCATTCATACAGCCCATGCTTGGTCTTGAAAGCAGTCTTCCACTCATCTCCAGCTCTTATCCTTACTTGATGATACCCTTTCCTTAGATCAATCTTAGTGAACACTTGAGCCCCACTGAGTTCATCCAGAATGTCATTGAGTCTAGGTATAGGGAACCTATACTTAATGGTGATATTGTTAATTGCTCTGCTATCTATCCACATCCTCCAAGTTCCATCCTTCTTAGGCACTAGCAGTGCTGGTACAGCACAAGGACTAAGAGACTCCCTGACATACCCTTTGCTAAGCAATTCTCCCACCTGAGATTGCAGCTCTTGTGTTGCCCTGGGGTCACTTCTATAGGCTGGCTTGTTTGGAAGGACAGCCCCAGGTACTAGATAAATGTGGTGCTCAATTCCCCTTAGTGGGGGTAATCCACTAGGTAGTTCAGCAGGGAAAACATCCTCATAGGTTTTCAGCAAGGCTTGTACTTCCTTAGGCACTTGGTTAGACCCTTCCCCTACCTCCTTGGGGAGGAGGACATAGACTGGCCTAAGATCATTTAACTCTTGCTCCATCTCTGCTTCACTTAACAGCAGAACTTCCTTAGCAGCTTCAGTTAAGAGTGGAGGGTTCCCTTTCAGGATAGGGGTAAAGGAGCTAAGATGATTTTCTTCTTCCCAAACCTAAAAGAGTAAGTATTGTCCCTTCCCTGATGGACAGCATCCCTATCAAACTCCCAGGGCCTCCCTAATAGGAGGTGACAAGCATCCATAGGCAATACATCACACAAGGCCTCATCAGCATATTCTTTCCCAATAGAAAATGGAACAACACATTGTTGATCTACTCTAACTTCAGCCCCCTTGTTCAGCCACCTAAGCTTGTAAGGTTGAGGGTGGTCTTTGGTGGGCAATGTTAGTTTATCCACCATTGTCTTAGAGGCTACATTGGTGCAACTCCCTCCAGCCACAATCAGATTACACACCCTCCCTTTTATGGTGCACCTAGTTCTAAAGGTCTGGTGTCTTTGATCTTCTTCTAAGGGTTGGGGTTGTGTGTGCATCACCCTCCAAGTCACCAGACTTAACCCAGCATCAGGTTCTATCAACTCCTCACTAGCCTCTATCTCAGGCTCTTCCATCTCCTCATCACAGACCAACACCTCATCATCCCCCCAATGGATTACCTCTAGAGTGATCAGAGCTCTTTTAGATGGACATTCTCTAGCAAAATGTCCATATCCTTGACATTGAAAACACTTTTTGAGGGGGGTAGTCTTCCTTTGGCCTGCCTCAACAACCTGGCTTTTATCAGGGTTAAAAGGAGTCTTAGTAGGAGCCACAGGTTCTCCCATCTTAATTCCTACAAAAGGTTTGTAGTTAGGTGTTCTAGCAGGAGTTTTAGAGACACTGGCTTTCCCTTTCCCCAACTTTTCTACTCTTAAGGACAAGTTGACAGCTTCCTCAAAGGAGTATATGTTTTGCAGCCTAACTTTACTAGCTATCCTCTCATCCAAGCCTTCTAAAAACCTTGTTATCTTTTGCTCAGATTTCTCAACAACCTCACATTGCAATGTAAGTTGTTCAAAGTCTCTTAAATAAGATTCTATAGGTCTTTGGTCTTGTTTAAGGTGGGTGAGCTTAATGAACATGTCTTGAGTGTAGTCCCTAGAGACAAACTTAGCTCTCATTTTCTTTTTCAGTTTGAGCCATGACTTTACAGGTTCTTTCCCTTCCCTAACCCTCAAGTTTTTCATGTTTTCATACCACAGTGAGGCATAGCCTTTTAGTTTCATGATAGCAACCTTAAAAGCCTTTCTATCAGTGTATCCTTTAAACTCAAAGACTCTTTCTACAGACCTTAGCCAATCTAAGAAATCATCAGGGTTCAAGCTACCTAGAAAGTCAGGACTCTCTACCTTGATATCTTTGTCTTGGTGTCTGAGAAGGCTGTGATCTGAGCCATCTGAATCTGACATTTCAAACTGATCTACAGGTTGTCTCCTCCTTCCTCCACCTTGTGGGAAAGGTGCTCCTCTCCCTCGACCTCTGCCTCCCCTTGTATCATTGTTCTGTTGGCCCTCAAGGAGTTCATTGACAGATCTAGAGACCTCCATTACAGTTCTGACAAGACCTTGAACTGTGTTTTCAAGACATGTGATTCTCTCTTCACTCATGGTTGTATTTTGTGTTTTTAATGTAGTTAGGTAGATGAACTCACAAACCAAAGCTCTGATACCAATTTGCACTGAAACTATTCAGAAAAGACAACTAAACAATGACAAATTGAGCTAAGATTAAGACACTTGCAAGTACTCTGTTTCTGTTTGAATTGATTGTTAAAGAACAAGGATAGGACCTTAACCAAAGCACAAAGCCAATGATTGAGGGTTGAACCTTGATCCCAGCACACCGCTAAGGACCCAAGCTCACTTCCAAGCACAAAGCAAAGGAAGTTGTCTCAAGCACACAGCCAAGAGATTGCAACAGAAACAAGGTTTCAGTTTTATGTTTTACTTCAAATCTGATTTGTATTTCATTAGGTGAAGGCCTTATATAGGCAGCAAGGATACATCTCAGACGTTTAGAATACATCTAGGGCCACAAGGGCTTACAACATGAAACAAAATAACAGCTACAAACTTGCAGAATTCTGACATAAAGTAGATAAAGTAGAAAGTAGTTTCTAAAGAGACAATCTTCCTTAATTGTTTGATCAGGTGTGTCTTGGGTGAAGAGTGGACTTCAAGCTTGGGTTTGTGAACCAAACTGAAGTAGGAAGGCTCCCAAAGATGTGCTGAAAGTACCTCACGCATTGCTTGTTCAAAAGGGGAAGGTTGACAGTGACATATTAACTACTACACAAAAGGCTGAAATCTGGACAGTTTGAAGTTGTCCCTAAGCTAACTCTTTGTGTGTTTGTTTCTTGGAAGGGAAGTCCTGGGGAAAGTTGTAGAGGACCTTCCCAAGACATAGGTTTGGGGGTTGGTTAGGCTTGTTTGATTGGCTAAAAAAGGAAGGTTTGACAAAACAGCTAAACTGCTACATGTAAGGCTGTAACTGGATTGGTTCACTTGGATTGTGTTTTGAGGGGTGTTCTTGACGTTTTCTGAGGAAGGTTTCCTGGACAAAAAGGTAGTAGACCCTCCCTAGTACCATGCCCCATAGTTGGTTTGGAGTCCCTAAGCTTGGAAGTTGCCCTGAGACCCTCCCCAAGGCACTGCTGCTGGCTGAGTTTCCAAAGGTTTTGTTGGCTTCTTTTGTGAGTCTGTTTTGTGGCTTGGTTGGTCTTGTCTCGTGTCATGGCTACCACTGGCTCGTGTCTTGGCTTGCTTGCTTGGGCCTGGGCTATACAAAGCATTAAGATAGCTTTTGACATAGGGTAGGTTTGGCATTGAATCCTGGTTAGGCTGATCATAGGTTGATTGGTCTTGTCTTTGAGCATGGCATTGAACTCCTGTTGCACTAACTCTCCGAACGGAGAGAAAGAGAAGGGTAGAAATCCATAACCGATCGTCTCACACGGATCCCGATAATATTATTATTATTTTTACTAGATTTTATGCTTGTGCGATGCACGAGTCTACATTAATGTCTTTTCATAAATTTTCTACAACAATCAATATATATAGGATTACATTAATGTCATTTTCATAAATTTTCTATAACAATTAACTTATAAGACTATAATAAAATATAATTTTTAAGAAATTAATATTGATATATTGAGTCAACTTCTATTTTAACCATATTTAACCAACTTTGACAGGATTCAAGTTATATTTGACCTATATCATGATCCGGAAAATATTAACAAGACACTCCCGTTCAAATCATTTATTAGGATTCAAGTTATGTTTTGATTGATACATTCACACAAAACAAAAATGATCTAAGGTACATAAGAATTAAGTTATCTAAGACAATGCTTAAGAGACTAAAGATTTTCGGTTGATACATAAGTTCCAAATATGACTCCTATTTGTAATCATAGGATCACCTCATCTTATGTTAATTGTCTGATATGGAACAATTCTACTATTTGTAGATGGTATATTCGTCAAACCTACATTATTTATCAACGCGGGATAAATAACATACTAAGAATTACACTAAGTATATGCAAGTAATATGAGATTCCGTACTGTAATGATAACATTTTTTTACCACGAATCTAATTATATTATTTTCATGATTAATACAAGCTTTTAAAAGCTCTCTAAATAATATTTGAGAAACTTAAACGATTTTTGTAACAACCCTCGCGAATGCGGAAATAAAACATACAAGCATGTGATTTATATAGCGGAAAATACGATGTTTTTAAAAACCTTTTACATGCTAAGATAAAATACGAGGAATGTCAAATAATTACAAACCAAAGTAGAATATACTACAAAGAGACAAAGTCTCTCAAAATGTTATCAAGTAACAAAGTTATTAGAAAACTAACTAAACAACGTCTAGAGGTGGTTCATCCACGCCAACGCCCGCTAGCTCACACCCGAACCCAAAATACCACAAGCAAAAAGCCATCCAATCAAGCAACCTGTTCATCCATGAAAAACATGAACGCCACAGTCAGTGGGGAGTAACTCCGGGTTCTCCCATCCATATCACAATAAACGTACATAAACGGTAATACGAAAGTAGAAGCATGCATATATAAATATACATGTGAAATACGAGAAGGATAAATAAGCAATTCAATATATAAAGATAAGAGCATATGAAGTAAAAATCCGTAACCATCATATTATAGAAAGACTCGGGGATAACACTCTTAGGCAACCATACACTCACTAGGGCTTGCATCTCACCGTTAGCGGCATAAGTTTGATAAGATTGAGACTCGACAAACAAACAATGCCAAATCATCCAACGATCACAAGTAATCAATCATATAATCATCCATTCAAACGTACAACACGTTGACGACATCTCTCACGGTAAATGACACGCACTAGCACCGTGTACATGGCAAGTATGATTAAAATCGCATCCACGGGATAAACATTTTCCTGAACGCATACACGATTCAATTCATTTCGTATATGTAGACTAATTTCCTCCTGGTAGAACGACGATCATAATACGGTCCTAGTCTAAACCTGGCCAGACTCTCGGAATCATATTTTCCGATTTGACATGCGATAAATATTTCGCATCCAAGACTCCGTCAATCATAGACGCCGAGTACCCCAAATTCGGTCAACCTTCACGAAAGAGGCGGAAAAGAGCACAAGCATCATAACAAGCGGTACGCTACATGCAATGACACCACCTCGCAAGTATACAACATTTGACGGCCTGGTCGATCAACGCCAAGCGTTCGACTCCCAACAACGTCGTCAAATGCCCACTAACACATGCAATTAAGCAGTAAGGATACACTCCTCGTTCCGACATTCCAGCCTTACGAACGTGGAGGTAGCCAAGGGAATGAGAGTACAAAGCACATAGCAAATAGTGCTCAAACCAATAACATGTGTAAAACCGACTCAAAGTGAGACATATCAAAAACCGTCACAAAACATGCGATACATGCGAAGGGAATATCATATATTCGAAACATTAATGTTTAAAGTCAATACGTAAATTTATACGATAAACGAACCATCGGAAATATTATAAATTAAGATTTAAGAAAGAATAAGAAAAGAACTCCAGCAGAGTGCAGCCGGTCAGGTGGACCGGCTGTCGGCTACCCGGCTGGCATCATATATCATATGAAAACATAAATGAAAATGCAGCGTGTCCCAGCCGGTCAAAGGGACCGGCTGCCGGCTACCTGGCTGGGACCAATATCACCTTGTGAAAATGAAGGAAAACAGCATGTGTCTCAGCCGGTCGGCTGACCGGCTGCCGGTCGGCCGGCTGAGACGTAATGTATATTAAAAATTCACATAACAACAATTCAACATCAGCCACTCCCCAGCCGGTCAGCTGACCGGCTGCCGGTCGGCCGGCTGGGGTCCATTATGCACGAAAATCCCTATTTCACTAAGGTTTAACATACAACAATCATCATCTAACATCACCAATCATCAATTCTCATTATCAATTATCAACTAACATCAAACATCATCAACAACACAATTCCTATGATTACTAATCCTATTCTAAATACGATTGCTAACATAGAAAACACATTAAAACACGTAATGATATCGAGTAACCCTTCACCGTGACCTTTTCGCGTCTTCAATCCTCGTCGAGGTCCTCTTCTATCAAATAGTAGTCCTTGTTGAGGTCTTGGAGGTCACCACGTACAATTAGATAATAAAAGATGAATATAGTTCACCTTTGAGAAAGACGGATAAATTGAAAAGCGAGAAAGACGGAAATTTTATTACCAATAAAGATAGAGGACGATGAGAGGGAAAGAATAAGACGAACTTTAGTGAATTTGAGCGAGAAACGAAGGTGTAGAGTCGATATTAAGCTTGATCAAATATGGAGGTTAGGGTTTTGGTGGTTACTTGGTGAGGAAGAAGAAGATGTTGAGTGTGAGGGGGTTTAGGGATAAGGGATTATAAGAGGGAGTAAGTGGAAAAATTCATGAGAAAAAGCCCATAACGCCTTAAGACGTAACTTACTCAAAGTCTCGCGTAAAGTCCGAAAACGAACTCGAAAATTCTAAATTAGACACGGAAAATTTAATTCTAAACTAAAACTAAATTTCGCTGAAAAGTATCCGTAAAAATATTTTTACTATAAAAATAGGGTACATTTGCGGGTGTTACAATTTTGGGTTGTTATCTAAGTTTCAAGGACGATTCTAGTTTATAATCACATGATCACCCAGCTTATGATATTTTTCCGATGTTGGACAATTCTTCTATTTATTCATAGTATATTCATCACACCTACATTATTTTTCAATGTGGGACAAATAACATATTAAGTAGTACACAATTAAAATTATTATTTATGATACTTTCTTAATTATTATTTATGATACTTTTCTAAATTAATTTTGATGATGTTGGTGATAACAATACAAATTTTTAAGAACTTTATAAGACAATACTTAAGATATTCAAAATATTTTGGGTTGCTAACTATGTCTGAAGGATGACTCATTTTCACAATATTTAATTTTTGTGAAATGAAATGTAAAAATTTTTATACAAAAATTATAAACATCACTTGAATATAATATAGGAAATGTATATTGAAATAATTAAAAGATTTTTCACTTTTTTTTTAGAATACGTTCCTAAATTAATTTTTGATGATGTAAGTTTTACTAATGTGGATTTGGTAATACAAACTTTTAAGAACTCTCTAAAACAATATTTTTTTTTGTTAAAGGTTAAATATTTCATTAATGAAATCACCCAATACAAATAAAATCCACTAAGAAATACAAAGCTTTCACCTATTATTATCATAGTCCTACCGATTTGGGTCTAGAGTCGTCTGTTCTTGCATAGTGCAGATGTTAGTGCGTGTCATTTACCGTGAGAGTGTGTTTGCTTATGTTTGTTTACATATTGGATTGTATACTTGGAATTGTTGGATGTCCGTGTTTGGTTTTTATTTCGAGTCCCTAACCTTTTCAAGTACATGGTCACTAATGGTGAGCTACAAGCCAAGGGTGATCCATGTGGTTGCCAAGGGGAGTCTTCCCCGAGTCGATGTCGCATGTTAAAGAAATGAATGATGGTTTATATGCCTATGCAATATCATTATGAAATGTTCTACTTATACTTGATATGATATGTACGTATGCATGATGATATAGGTTTGTCGACAAATAAAATACTAAGTAGTATACTACTCCCTCTGTCCCGGTCAATTGTTGTCCTTTGTCTTTTAAACGTTTATCAATGCACATTTCATTTCGAAAATATCTTTTGCTATACATAAGTGTGAAAATTATAAAATTTTGATAACCTTAACGTGCTCATTAAGACAAATCAAATAAGATCTCTCATGACTATATTTTGTGTTATGCATTGAAAATTACTTTACGGATTCTCTCCCTTTATGAATAGTGTCCAAAAAGCAAAGGATAACAATTGACCGAGACAGAGGGAGTATCTTTTTTTTGTAAAATAACTATTTCTTGACTGTTACTAAATTTTTATAATAGTATTCCCTCCACACACCTATTTTCACGACATTTTGACCGTATTTTTCGACGTCTATATGTTACTTTTAATATTTTTGAAATTTTTTTTTTCGTGAAAGATGTCATTAAAATAATTGTAAATGTTTTTGTTTTATAGTATAATATTTTTTATTTTCCAACAATAGCGGAATTTACTTGTGTTTTGTAACTCCCGCAAATGTACCCTATTTGTAATTTAAAATATTATACGGATACTTTTCAGCGAAATTTTGGATTTAGTCAAGAACTTAGTTTCCGTGTCTAATTTAGTAAATCCGAGTTCGTTTTCAGACTTTACGCGAAATTCCGTGTGAGTTACGCTTTAAGGCGCTTTTGAGGCTTTTTCCCCAAATTCTTCCACTCACCTTATAACTCCCCTTATAAACCCTAACTCCCTCACTCACTTTTCCACTCAACTTCTTCATCACCAAGTAACCAAAAACCCTAAACCCCATTATTGATCAATCTCAAACTCCTCACCACGCATCCATTTCTTACTCAAATCCGTTTATTTTCGTCATATTCTTCCCCTCTTCTCGTCCTCTATCTTTTTTGGTAATAAAATTACCGTCTTTATCATTTTCAATTTACTAGTCTTTCTCAAAGGTAAATTATATTCATCTTTCGTTGTCTTTTTGTAGGTGGAGACCTTCAAGACCCCGACAAAGACTACTACCTAGTGGAGGCGGACCTAGACGTCGATTGAAGACGCAAAAAGGTAATGGTGAAGGGTTACCCGATATCATTACGTGGTTTTACATGCTTTGGATGATGTTTACTAATTGTCTAGTGACGATTACTAGGTATTTAATGTGTTTAAACAATAGTGAATATGGTTAGAGTTAGATGAGTATTGTTAGTATTTGTGTTGGTTAAGGTTTGTTGATGATTTTCGATGATTGTTGATAGTTGATGATAATTATTGATGATTGTTGAAGTTTAAGGTTGAACTATGTTGATTCACGGGTGAAAGTAGTCCCAGCCGACCGACCGGCCATTGGTCAGCCGACCGGCTGGGAACGCGGCAGTTGCAAATCATGTGTTTTGGTGATGTGTTGTTCCCAGCCGGGTGCCCGGCTGCCGGTCCCCCTGACCGGCTGGGACCTCGCTGCATTTTGATGATTTTTTGTTTGTTGATGAAGTGTCAGCCGGGTGCCACTTTCGTGTGGTTTAGCCGAATTTGGGGTACTCGACGTCTTTGTATGATCGAGTCTTGGATGTGGAACGTCATACCACATGTCGAATCGGGAAATGTCTTATCCCGAGAGTCAGGCCAGGTTTAGACTAGGACCGTATTATTATCGTCGTCCTACCGAGAGGATTAGAGTCTTGTGTGTACGAAACGTCTTATCGTACACGATGCCATGATACGTCTTATCCCGTGAACATGTTTGTCTAGGTCATGAGTATACGAAACGTCTTATCGTATACGGTTCCGGGAAATGTCTTATCTCGTGGGCTTCCATTGACTTGTCTTGCTATTGTACATGATGCTAGTGTGTGCCATTAACCGTAAGATATTATGTTGTTATATCCGTATGATTGCATGGTTGTTTGTAAGTTGAATTATACGTGAACATTGAGTTGGACTCTTGCATAAAATAGGTGATTGACGTGGTTTATATGTCGAGTCTCTATCTTATCAAGTATATGCCACTAACGGTGAGATGTAAGCCCTAGTGAGTATATAGTTGCCTAAGGGTGTCTTCCCCGTGTCTATCAATAATATGATGCTTACTGTTTTGTACTTCATGCACCTATATCTATATATATTGAAATGCCTATTTATCCTCCTCGTAATTCACATGTATATATATATGCATGCTTCTACTTGTGTATTACCGTTTAAGTATGTTATTTGTGATATGGCTGGGAGAACCCGGAGTTACTCCCCACTGATTGTGGCGTTCATGTTTTCATGGATGAACATGTTGCTTGGATGAATTTTGCTTGTTGTTTTTGGGTTCGGGTGTGAGCTAGCGGGCGTTGGCCTCGACAATTCACCCCTAGACGTTTCTTAGCTAGTTCGCTAAACAACATTGATATTTGATATCGTTTTGAGAGACTACGTCTCTTGTAGTATATTATACTTTAGATTGTAATTATATGACATTCCTCGTACTTTTCTTTTCGCATGTTAAAAGTTTCAAAAATATCTTAGTTTTCGCCTTATAAATTGCATGCTTGTTATGTTTTATTTCCGCTATCGCGAGGGTTGTCACAGTTGGTATCAGAGCTTTAACGCTCCCGACGCACACACGTGAACCCTAAACTTAAATTACTTGACCTTGAAATAATAAATAAGAGATGGGTAGAAATTAAGGACTTTACTTGGTCGTCTCTTTGTTTATGCTAAGTGTTAGGATTAACTTTATTTGTTTTTGTCTCTTATGAAGATGGTTAGACCTCGATTTGTAGAGAATGTCATTCTAGAGGCTCTTACTCAAGTTCTAAAGAATCAAGAAGATGCGGCAAATGCTCAAGCCGACCAAGCCCCTCCTCATATAGAAGACCATCACTAAGGAGGCTATGCTTGGGTGGCTAGCCAAATTGCTAGGAGCAAGATCACGCCGTATGGTGGAGAACCGGACCCTACCTAGCTCTCGGAGTGGTTTCGGGAGATGGAAAAGCAATTCGACCTGTACCAAGTTTGTGAAGAAGACAAAGTGAGGATTGATAAGCACTTTCTTATGAGGGAAGTGACACGCGTCGTTTTGATGTGTCAAACGATATTTATAACAAGGCTTAGCATGGTGGCAAGTCAAGGTCGGTCCACAAGGACGGTGGGTATTTGATATGCAAAGTCTAAACTAGTAATGCTTAAGGGGTGTCACGATATAGAAGTGGATTTGAAACTAATCTAAGAACATTGAGTAAATGCAAATAAGTAGGAAAGTAAGACAAAACTAAGATAATCAAATAACAAGCAATAAAAGGAAAGTCTAGGATCGGTGGGTTCAAATGGGTAATTTGGGTTCTAGTGAGTCGGGTTCATAGTTAATGGGTAGTAAAAATTGGGCGCGGTGGATTGTGGCTCTCGATCTTACAATCCCTCCCATATACCGAGCCAATCTAGATCTCACGTACACAAGGTCGATATACCAACTATAAGAAAATCCTAACATATTCCGAGGCTATCGATCTTACGGAAATGTATAATAAACATGAATCATGCAAGTTTGTCAAGCAAGCATTTCATCAAACATGTGGTACGCATAAGTTGGAAGAAAGACAAATCAACAAATCAACCCAACAAACAAAGATTAACCCTCATCAAAACCCATTATCCCCCACTAATCCTAGATTAATCACTACTCACTACTTAACATGAGTAATATGGAAGAATAAGATATAAAACTACGACAACACATAATGATAAGAAGGGAACAAAACAAGAAATGAAATGACAAGATTAACAAGTATATGAAAAGGGATTAAGAAGATATACCAACTAATTAAGGCAAAAGATGAATAATAAAAGAGGAAATCTTGAATAAAGGAGAATACTTTGTCACCAATATTCAAGTACAAAACCAAGAAATCCCATTACATGACTAGATCTAAAACTAATTAAAGAGTAATTGAGGAAAGATTAAACTAATTAGGAGGACTAATCTAATCTAATCTAATCTAACAAATTTTGAGTCTAGGGTTTCGCGCCCTCTAATTACACAAAAGGATCTATTTATAGGTTTAAAAAACGGAGGAAAGATGGGCTTCGAAAGACTTCATGGACTGGCAAGGTCACGACCGTGAAAGGTGTTTCACAGTCGTGAAAGCTGTCTCACGACCGTGAAACTCTTTTCACGGTCGTGAGATATGTGCACTAATGTGGCAGAGACTTTTCACGATCAAGTCACGACTGTGAAATGACTTTCACGACCGTGAGCATAGTTTCACGACCGCGAGCTGAGTTTCACGACCGCGAGCTGTTTCACGACCGCGAGCTGAGTTTCACGACCGTGAACTGTGTTTCACGACCGTGAACTGTGTTGCTCGAAAATCATCATTCTATGGAAGGAATCTCACGACCGTGAGATGTACTTCATGCCCGTGAAAGGTCTTTCCTCCTTGTTCCCTTGATACAACTTTGTCAACTTCTCTCGGTTTAGCTCGCCTTGACTCGGGATGACTCGGGTACACCAAGTAGGGCCCCCAATGGTATGTGGGGTCCCCTAGGACATGTCGTGGGCCCTCAGTGTGATGTACCTTCTCTTTTGTCGATCAAAATTGGGTAGAACTCGCCCCAAATGACGGTTTACCTACAAAATCACGATAAAAGCGAGAAATATGCTAGAAGAAGGTAAAACACATAGAAAAGCTCTTAGGGAGCGTTAAAAGGCAAGAAAAACGAGCCAAAAAGGTGTGGAAAAGTAGGGTGAAATGACACTCTATCAAATCTCCCCAAACCAAACCCTTACTCGTCCCGAGTGAGGATGAACAAAGTCACAACCCTTATTTAACTATGCTAAAAATCTAACTGATACAAGGCAATTAACGGGCCTTGCTCCGTCCCTTCAACTCACAACAAGGTATCCATGAGGTAGGATACCTTCTTGCAAGACAAGTGGGGTCTTGCCAAAACTCCGATGCATTCTAGGCAATAAAGCACACAAAACATATGAGAATGCATCTACAAAAGTAAGTGGCAACATGCCTCATCCATGTGCCAGGATTCATCTAAAATAGAAAAATTTCAAGCATGCAAATTCCTATGTACTTACTAGTTTTACAAATAACTAGGCCTAGAAAGATAGAAATGAATCACCTCTTTATTGTGTAAAATTAGTACATTCGTTCACGTTCACTAGAAAGCTTTGTCAAGGGTGATAAGGCGGGATGGAAAGTGAGGGCCCCATGGTGTTAGAAGACACTGTAGGATCGGAATTCCGCCTCTCGCCTAAGTGAAAGCAAGGGTCGTCTCCTCTTAGCCATGTAGCGTAGGAGTAATCATCAAAAAGGTAAGGAAACGAGATGTTTGAGTTCTTATTTGATTTCTTTTTCTTTTTCCCCTGTTTTTTGTTTTGTTTTTGCTTGATCTGGGTGTTTTTTTGGGAGCAAGATAGCCTAGCGAAAGGTGTGCGGCGGAGACCAACAATAGGCAAGTCCTCGCCGTAGCGACATCGAGAGCGACCCCATATGTAGTGAGGGTACTCTAGAAGAACCTAGAAGTCTCCATATGCACTCCCTAAGCTAGGACTAAGGCAAAGATATTGGTAAAATTTCAATCTTTTCTTTTCAATTGTGTTTGAACTCAATTTTTGGACTTGTGATGGAAATATTTCCTTTTTGTTAAATGTAGTGAAATGTGATGATTGGACAATTACATGGCCTCGAGAGTCACCTAGGAAAGCGTTCACCATGGAATTTTCACACCATGGGGATGGTCAAGATGGTAAATGCAAGCCCTTGACTAGGCTCTAGGAAACGGTGTGAAAATTATACTAAAAATACACATTAAAAGGTGTTTCAAAATCTATTTTAATAGGAAAAGTGCTAAGCAAAAAAGTATCTACAAGGGCCTATCCAAGCTTGTTCATTTTACAAATTAGGTATTTTAAAAAGTTCTCCTAAATGCAACTATATGTCATGATCTAGAACTAAGCAACATATATACAAACTAATGCAAATGCTCTAGTGAACTACGTGACAATTAATCTAATGAAACCCCCTAACAGCACATAAGTAACAAAATCGTCAATTTATCAAAATCCACACCGCAATCATCAACAAACTCTTCCAAAACTTCTAACATTATAAGAAGTAGAGAAAGAAAGAAGGTTAATGAATAGGAGCGATCATACCATGTCGGTCTTCTTAATCCCTTCAATAAGTTTCTTAGCGATGTGTAGCGGACCTATGTATGAAGGTTAGAAGAAAACAATGCAAATATATACACAAACTAAGATATATACAAGCTAATTTTTAGGATTTTTCAAACTTTTTCAATTTTTTTGGATTTTTGAATGATTTTAAATGCAAAATAAAGCATGTTTTTGGATTGTTTTCAAATTTTTCAAACTATGAAGATAGTTTCCCATCTCCCACATAGGAACATACATTGTCCTCAATGTATGAAATGGGATTATTGAAAGTAAAGAAAGACATGTTTTTGGAATTTTTGAATGATTTTCTAAAAGGAAAAGAACATGTTTTTGTGTTTTTTAAATATTTTGAAAAATAAAAACTTGTTTTTGGGTTTTTTATTTTTGAGAAATATTCACAATAAAAACAATATGTACAAGAGGGTTAGTTATGCAAATGAAATAATTCTATATGAAATGCATGAACTAATCAATATTCCTAAAACTAAATGCAAAGTGATATAATACAAAGTGCATGATCTAAGTGAATGCAAGCTAAACTATATGCTAATCTAGAGTCCCGTTGTGGTGGTAATGTGCAAAAATGCAATGCCCCTCATGGGGGTACCTACCACAAGAAAGTCTAGATAAAAAGGAAAACAAGGTGTGCCATATCGGAGTCTCGTCGCGGCGGTAAGGTGCATAAATGCAATGCCCCTCATGGGGGTACCTACCACGGGAAAGTCCAAAATTGGCACCTAAAAGTGCAACTACGTGAGGTACAATCTTAACCTCCCCAAACCATTCGAGGCATAGCCTCTAAGACTCAAAGGAGAATTAAGATAAAAAGAACTAAGATGCAATGCAAAGGTAAGTGAAAAAGTATATACAAACGGTGGTTATGGTGAGGACTCCACCAAACTCAATCAAGTAGCCGATTTTGTAACACCCGTAAATGTACCCTATTTTTCTAGTGAAAATATTTTACGGATACTTTTAAGCAAATTTAAGTTTTAATTTAGAATTTTATGTTCCGATTCAAATTTAGAATTTCCGAGTTCGTATTTGGAATTTCCGCGAGATTCCATGAGAATCCCGTCTTAAGGCGACTTTGACTTTTGTTGACTTTTTCCCATATACAACTCATACTCCCTTATCCTATTTTCATTCAACACAATTCAACTTTACTTCTTCTCTAAAAAACCAAAACCCTTGCCTCCATTTTGATCCATCTTTGAATCATCATATCTCAATCGTTTCTTGCTTAAATTCGAGTAAGTTCATCTCATTCTTCCCCTCTTATCTTCCTCTATCCGTATTGATAATAAAATTACCGTCTTTCTCGCTTTTCAAACTTTCCGTCTTTCTCAAGGTGAAGTAAATTCATCTTTTATGATCTATTTGTAGGTGGTGACCTCCGAGATCCCGACAAAGACTATTTCCTAATTGAAGAGGAGCTTGACAAGTAGTGAAGACGCATAAAGGTAACGGTGAAGGGTTACTCGATATCATTTACGTGTTTTATGTGTTTTCTAGGCTAGTAATCGTATTTAGATTATGGTTAGTATGCTTAGGACTTGTGTTGTTGTTGTTGGTTGTTGTTAGTTATTAATTGATATGAGAATTGATGGTTTGTGATGATAAATGAGGATTTTTGGTTGATAACTTGTTGGGATTTGATTGTACCTGAATCCCGTGTGGGACGCTGGCTGCGTCGTGGGACGCAGGTTGCGTCGTAGGACGCAGGCTGAGTCGTGGGGCGCAGGCTGCGTTAGGCGCGGCCGACTGCAGTTTTCCTGCACTGACCCCTTTTTGTAAAATGATCATATATCCTTCATTACTTGCTTGTTTATGGCTTGTGACATCCCGTTGGAACCGTAAGAGGATAAGCTATCACCTCCATTTGAAATTTATGAATTTGCATGTCTAGAACTCTAGTTATGACCGTTTGAAGTGGACCCTTGTTTTCGTTGGTTTCCAAACAACGTTGTTTTGGAGAGGTGATCTATGTTTTTATTCATTATGCTTCATAACTCGCTCTAATGCTTATATATCATGTATTGATTCATTTTTATCATAGTTAAGTTTATAAAATTCCCTATTCTCATGTTTTGTGACGGTTTTTGGTATGTTCCCCTTTGAGTCGGTTTTTACAAGTGTTACGGTTTGAGCACTATTTTGGTATGTGCTTTGTACTCTCATTCTCTTGGCTACCTCCACGTTCGTAAGGCTGGAAAGTCGGAACGGGGATGTATCCTACTGCTTAATTGCATGTGTTAGTGGGCATACGACGACGTTGTTGGGAGGCGAACGCTATGCGTTGATCGACCCGGCCGTCAAATGATGTGTACTTGCGAGGTGGTGTTATTTGCATGTAGCGTACCGCTTGTTATGAGGCTTGTGCTCTTTTTCGCCTCTTTCAATAATTTATTTTTCGAATTTGGGGGACTCGGCGTCTATGATTGACCGAGTCTTGGATGCGAAATGTTCTCGCATGTCGAATCGGAAAATGGTATATTCCGAGAATCTGGCCAGGTTTAGACTAGGATCGTATTATTATCGTCGTGCTACCAGGAGGAAATTAGCCCACATATACGAAATGTAGCATCGTGTATGCGTTCAGGGCAATGTTTTATCCCGTGGATGCCTTTTAATCATACTTGCTGGGACACGGTGCTAGTGCGTTTCATTTACTGTGAGAGATGTCGTCTTTGGTGACCGTCGTTCGTGAATGCGTGATTTCATGCTTTTATTCATGGTCATTGGCATGTGGGCATCTTCTTGTATTGGTATTTTGGGATGAATGATAAAATGCTGATTTATTGGATCATCGCATGACTTGGCAATGGTTGTTGGCGAGTCTCAATCTTACAAACTTATACCGCTACGGTGAGATGTAAGCCCTAGTGCAGCGTATTCGGTTTTGCCTAAGATTGTCTTCCGAGTCGTTGTATCACATGATTGGATTCCGACTTGTACCTCTTATGCTCTTATCACTATATATTGGATTGCTATCTATCTTATCGTAGCTCACATGTATATCTATATATGCATGCTTCTACTTTTGTATTCCTTTTATGTACGTTTAATGTGATATGGCTGGGAGAACCCGGAGTTACTCCCCACTGACTGTGGCGTTCATGTCTTTCATGGATGAACAAGTTGCTTGCTTGGATGGCCTTTTGCTCTGCTATTTTGGTTTATGCCGCTATCCGCTCAAGACGTCAAAGTCTTATGCCGATATCCGAAGAAAGGCTTTAGATTGAGGTTGGAGCTAAAGTGTTCTTGGAAATTATCTCCAAGGAAGGTGTTAACGGTTTGGTGTTAAGGGTAAATTGAGCCCGAAATACATTGGACCCTTTGATATTGTGAAAAGGATTGGTGTCGTTGCTTATAAGTTGGATTTGCCCCCGAATTTGGCTAAGGTTCATAATGTAATCCATGTTTCTTAATTGAGAAAGTATGTTAGTGATCCAAGCCATGTCTTTCAAGTGTAAATGCCCGAGCTTGAACCGAATTTATCCTTTGAAGAGAGGCCGATCCGCATCCTAGATCGTAAAGATAAGAAGTTAAGAAGTAAAGTGGTTCCTTTAGTGAAAGTCTTGTGGAGAAGTGCTAATGTCGAAGAAGAGACTTGGGAAACGGAAGCTTCTATGCGTAGTAAATATCCGAGTCTATTCGAGTAAGGTATTTTTCTTTCCCTCAAGTTTCGAGGGCGAAACTTTTTAAAAGGTGGGGTGATTGTAACACCCGTAAATGTACCCTATTTTTCTAGTGAAAATATTTTACGGATACTTTTAAGCAAATTTAAGTTTTAATTTAGAATTTTATGTTCCGATTCAAATTTAGAATTTCCGAGTTCGTATTTGAAATTTCCGCGAGATTCCATGAGAATCCCGTCTTAAGGCGACTTTGACTTTTGTTGACTTTTTCCCATATACAACTCATACTCCCTTATCCTATTTTCATTCAACACTATTCAACTTTACTTCTTCTCTAAGAAACCAAAACCCTTGCCTCCATTTTGATCCATCTTTGAATCATCATATCTCAATCGTTGCTTGCTTAAATTCGCGTAAGTTCGTCTCATTCTTCCCCTCTTATCTTCCTCTAACCGTATTGATAATAAAATTACCGTCTTTCTCGCTTTTTAAACTTTCCATCTTTCTCAAGGTGAAGTAAATTCATCTTTTATGATCTATTTGTAGGTGGTGACCTCCAAGATCCCGACAAAGACTATTTCCTAATTGAAGAGGAGCTTGACGATAGTGAATACGCAAAAAGGTAACGGTGAATGGTTACTCGATATCATTTACGTGTTTTATCTGTTTTCTAGGCTAGTAATCGTATTTAGATTATGGTTAGTATGCTTAGGACTTGTGTTGTTGTTGTTGGTTGTTGTTCGTTGTTAATTGATATGAGAATTGATGGTTTGTGATGATAAATGAGGATTTTTGGTTGATAACTTGTTGGGATTTGATTGTGCTTGAATCCCGTGTGGGACGCTGGCTGCGTCGTGGGACGCTGGCTGCGTCGTGGGGCGCAGGCTGCGTTAGGCGCGGCCGACTTCAGTTTTCCTGCACTGACCCATTTTCGTAAAATGATCATATCTTCTTCATTACTTGCTTGTTTTGGGCTTGTGACATCCCGTTGGAACCGTAAGAGGATAAGCTATCACCTCCATTTGAAATTTCTGCATTTGCAAGTCTAGAACTCTAGTTATGACCGTTTGAAGTGGACCCTTGTTTTCGTTGGTTTCCAAACAACGTTGTTTTGGAGAGGTGATCTATGTTTTTATTCATTATGCTTCATAAACTTGTTCTAATGCTTATGTATCATGTATTGATTCATGTTTATCATATTTACATTTATATAATGCCATATTCTCATGTTTTGTGACGGTTTGTGGTATGTTCCCCTTTGAGTCGGTTTTTACAAATGATACGGTTTGAGCACTATTTTGTCTTGTGCTTTGTACTCTCATTCCTTTGGCTACCTTCCCGTTCGTAAGGCTGGAATGTCGGAACGGAGAGGTATCCTACTGCTTAATTGCATGTGTTAGTGGGCATACGACGACGTTGTTGGGAGGCGAACGCTATGCGTTGATCGACCCGGCTGTCAAATGTTGTGTACTTGCGAGGTGGTGTTATTTGCATGTAGCGTACCGCTTGTTATGAGGCTTGTGCTCTTTTTCGCCTCTTTCGTGAATTGTTCTACCGAATTTGGGGTACTCGGCGTCTATGATTGACCGAGTCTTGGATGCGAAATGTTATCGCATGTCGAATCGGAAAATGGTATATTCCGAGAATCTGGCCAGGTTTAGACTAGGACCGTATTATTATCGTCGTGCTACCAAGAGGAAATTAGCCTACATATACGAAATGTAGCATCGTGTATGCGTTCAGGGCAATGTTTTATCCCGTGGATGCCTTTTAATCATACTTGCTGGGACACGGTGCTAGTGCGTTTCATTTACCGTGAGAGATGTCGTCTTTGTGTCGTCGTTCTTGAATGCGTGATTTCATGACTTATTATTCATGGTCAGTGCATGATTGGGCATCGTCTATGTATTGGTATGTTTGAATGGATGATAATATGATGAATTTATTGTGATCATCGCATGACTTGGCATGGTTGTTTGTCGAGTCTCAATCTTATCAAACTTATACCGCTAACGGTGAGATGTAAGCCCTAGTGAGCGTATTCGGTTGCCTAAGAGTGTCTTCCCCGAGTCTTTGTATAACATGATGGATTCGGACTTGTACCTCTTATGCTCTTATCAATATATATTGAATTGCCTATCTATCCTTATCGTATCTCACATGTATATCTATATGTATGCATGCTCTACTTTTGTATTTCCTTCTATGTACGTTTAATGTGATATGGCTGGGAGAACCCGGAGTTACTCCCCACTGATTGTGGCGTTCATGTTTTTCATGAATGAACAGGTTGCTTGCATGGATGGCTTTTGCTTATGCTATTTTGGGTTCGGGTGTGAGCTAGCGGGCGTTGTCCCTGGAAGATTTACCTCTAGTCGTTAATTAGCTAGTTTGCTAAACACTTGTTCTTTGTTAACATTTTGAGAGACTCCGTCTCTTTGTTGTATTCCGTACTTAGTTTGTAATGTTTTGACCCTCCTCGTATTTTCTACCTTGCATGTATAAAAGTTTTTAAAATACCGTGTTTCCGCAAATTAATTCACATGCTTGTATGTTTTATATTTCCGCATTCGCGAGGGTTGTCACAGTTGGTATCAGAGCTTTGTCGCTCCCGACGCATATACGTGAACCCTAAATTTAAACTACTTGACCTTAAAATAATAAATGAGAGATTGGGTAGAGGTTAAGGACTTTACTTGGTAGTCTATTTGTTTATGCTAATTGATAGGAGTAACTTAATTTGTTTTTGTTTCTTATGAAGGTGGTTAGACCACGATTAGCTGAGAACGTTATGATGGAAGCTCTCACTCAAGTGCTGAAAAATCAGCAAGATGCAGCTTTAGCTAATGCCAACCAAGTTCCCCCTAGAAGGGAAGATAACCATCAAGGTGGCTACGCATGGGTAGCTGGACAAATAGCAAGGAGTAAAATCGTACCTTATGGTGGAGAACCGGACCGTACGGAGCTATTTGATTGGTTCCGTGAGATGGAGAAGCAGTTCGATCTGTACCAAGTCCGAGAAGAGGACAAGGTGAGGATCGCAAAGCACTTCCTGGTGAGGGAAGCTGATAACTGGTGGGCTATCACAAGTGCCACCGCTGTTCTTGAAGAAGACTTCAACTGGGCTTGTTTCAAAGCTCTTGTGGAAGGTAGATTCTATCCTAAAGAGCTTAAACAACAAAGGCTCAAGGAGTTCATTGACTTTAAACAAGGCAACTTATCGGCTCAAGAGTTTACTACGGAGTTTAATAAGCTTGCGCATTTTGCGCCGAGGCTTATCCGAGATGATGAAGATCGAGCATTCTATTATCGTAACAAGTTGAGTGCCGTTCTTCAAAGTAAAGTGAGGAGGAATACTACCTCCTTTGGAGATCTTTATGATGATGCCTTGTGGGCCGAAAATTCAATGAAGGCTATTAGAGATGAAGCTTTGATGAATAATCCCTCTCCGACTTATGCTCCTAGGCCAAATGCTTATGGGAAGAGACCGTTTATTCCGTCTCCTTCTTACTTTTATGCTAGCAAGAGGAGATTCAATCCTCCTTCCAATGCAAACACAAGAAATCCTGCACCTTTTATTCCTAGAGCTACTTCAAATGTGGCTCATAGGCCTTATGCTCCTCAAGCTCAACCTCAAAGTCGTCAATGTAGCCGTTGTAGGCAACCATTCCATCCCGGTGTGACTTGTTCCAACCGACCTTATGTGTGCTTCTTTTGTCAAAAGGGTGGTCACCGCTATGATGATTGCCCCGATCGAAAGTTGCCCCCTCCTTCTGCTAAACCTAAGGATTCCATCTTTGTCATGAGCCGTGCCGAAGCCGATGCTCATCCCGAGATCATTACGGGTATGTTCTCAATTTTAGAGCAACCGTGTCTTATTCTTTTTTATACCGGTGCTTCTATGTCTTTTGTGTCATCAATCTATGCTAATAAATTATCTATCAAGCCTACATCTAGTGAGGATACTCCCATATCCTTACCTTCCGGAGATATTATCTCTTGTTCTACCCTTTATCCAAATGTTCCAATATCTATTGCGGGTTCTATCTTTCCCGCTAATCTCCTTAAGTTTCCTCTAGGAGAGTTTGATATAATATTAGGTATTGATTGGCTAGCAATGTATCATGCTAGGTTCGAGTGTCGTGATCAAAATATTTATTTAAAGAGTCCTTTAGGGGTTAGAATATATAAGGGATCTCATCCCCAAAAAGGTGTGTCTTTGATTTCCGCTATGAAGTTGGTGAGTATGGTTAGAAAAGGTCACCAAGCATACTTGTGTGTTGTGACTTCTTCTACTACCTCTTTGCCAAGTATTGAAGATGTGCCTATTGTTCGAGAGTTCGTTGATATTTTTCCTGAAGATTTGCCCGGGATTCCTCCCGAGCGTGATGTTGAATTCTCTATTGATCTTGTTCCTGGTTCTGGACCCATAGCCAAAGCTCCTTACCGTATGGCTCCGACCGAATTAAAAGAATTAAGAAAGCAGCTAGATGATATGATTGAAAAGGGTTTTATTCGACCAAGTGCCTCGCCTTGGGGTGCTCCTGTTCTCTTTGTAAAGAAGAAAGATGGTTCTATGAGACTTTGTATTGATTATCGTGAATTGAATCGGATTACAATCAAGAATAGGTATCCTTTACCAAGAATTGAAGATTTGTTTGATCAATTAAAGGGTGCTTCTACTTTTTCAAAGATTGATTTGAGATCCGGTTATCACCAAATTCCTGTTCGAGATGTTGATATTCCAAAGACCGCTTTTAGTACGAGGTATGGTCATTATGAGTTCAAGGTGATGCATTTTGGATTGACGAATGCTCCCGCTATCTTTATGGACCAAATGAACCGCACATTTAGTGAGTATCTTGACAAGTGTGTGGTGGTATTCATTGATGATATTCTTATTTTCTCCAAGTCCGAAGAAGAGCATGCTATTCATTTGAGGACTATTCTGGGTGTTCTTCGTCGACAAAAGTGGTATGCTAAATTTTCCAAATGTGAATTTTGGTTATCTAAAGTGTCCTTTCTTGGGCATGTGATTTCTAAAGAAGGTGTAATGGTGGATCCTTCGAAAATTGAGGTCGTTGTTGATTGGAAGAGTCCGACTGATATTAGAGAAATTCGAAGTTTTCTTGGTTTAGCGGGTTATTACCGTAGATTTGTCAAGGATTTCTCTAAGCTTGCTAGACCTATGACTCAGTTGTTGAAGAAGGAAACAAAATTCCTATGGAATGAAGCTTGTGAAGCAGCGTTTCAAGAGTTAAAGAAAAGGTTAACTACCGCTTCGGTGTTGACTTTGCCTGAAGATGGAGTAGACTTTGATGTCTATTGTAATGCTTCTAAAATGGGATTGGGTTGTGTTCTTATGCAAAATAGGAAGGTGGTGGCTTATGCTTCAAGGCAGTTGAGAGTTCATGAAGTGAACTATCCTACTCATGATCTAGAATTGGCCGCCGTTGTTCATGCTTTGAAAGTGTGGAGACATTACCTAATTGGAGTTCATTGTCGTATATTCACCGATCACAAGAGTTTGAAGTACATATTTACTCAAAAAGAGTTGAATATGAGGCAAAGAAGATGGTTGGAATTGGTGAATGATTATGATTTAGAGTTGTTGTACCATGAAGGGAAGGCTAATGTTGTTGCAGATGCTCTTAGTAGGAAAGCTTCTCATGAATTGAATGCTATGCGGGTATTACCCGATGATCTTTGTGCCGAGTTTCGAATGTTGAGTTTGGAATTCGTGGAGCGTGGATTTGTTTATGTCGGTGCTATGACTGCAGAACCTGTGTTTCTCCGTGAGATCCGCGAAAGCCAAGTTGATGATCTTACCTACAAGTCTATTCAAGCCAAACTTCTTTAAGGTAAAGGTAACGATTTCAAGTTTGATAACGAAGGTGTTCTTCGTTTCCATGGTCGTTTATTTGTTCCTAACGCTCTTAATTTGAGGAAGCGAGTTCTTGATGAAGCTCACCTTTCCCCTTATTCTATTCACCCCGGAGGTGATAAGATGTACAAGGATTTGAAGCTACAATTTTGGTGGCCGAACTTGAAGGGTGATGTTGTGTCATATGTTGGAAGATGTCTTACTTGCCAACAAGTGAAGATTGAACACAAGAGGCCCGGTGGATTGCTACAACCGTTGGATATTCCACTATGGAAGTGGGAATCTATTTCTATGGATTTTGTTATGGCTTTGCCGGGACCGTTGGAGGTAAAGATGCCGTTTGGGTTGTTGTTGATCGTTTGACCAAGTGTGCTAGATTTATTCCGATCAAAGAAACTTGGAGTTTGGATCGTTTAGCAAAAGCCTATGTGGATGAAATTGTTAGATATCATGGTGTTCCTATGGAGATTATATTCGACCGAGATCCGAGATTCTGTTCGAGATTTTGGAAAGCTTTGCAAGAGGCCATGGGTAGTAAGTTGTTGATGAGTACTGCTTTTCATGCCGCTACGGATGGTCAGACTGAGAGGACTATTCAGACTTTAGAAGACTTGCTTAGGGCTTGTGCTCTTGACTTTCAGTCTAGTTGGGAAAAGAGTCTACCGTTGGTGGAGTTTTCTTACAACAATAGTTATCATGCATCTATCAAGATGGCTCCATATGAAGCTCTTTATGGAAGGAAATGTCGGAGTCCTATATGTTGGAATCAATTGAGTGATGTTCGTGATTTAGGCCCCGATGTTCTTGTTGAAACCATTGATAATGTGAAGGTCATTCGTGATAGAATGAAAGCCGCTCAAGACCGTCAAAAGTCTTATGCCGATATCCGAAGAAGGCCTTTAGAGTTTGAGGTTGGAGATAAAGTGTTCTTGAAAGTATCTCCAATGAAGGGTGTTAAACGGTTTGGTGTTAAGGGTAAATTGAGCCCGAAATACATTGGACCCTTTGATATTGTGAAAAGGATTGGTGTCGTTGCTTATAAGTTGGATTTGCCCCCGAATTTGGCTAAGGTTCATAATGTAATCCATGTTTCTCAATTGAGAAAGTATGTTAGTGATCCAAGCCATGTCTTTCAAGTTGAAATGCCCGAGCTTGAACCGAATTTATCCTTTGAAGAGAGGCCGATCCGCATCCTAGATCGTAAGGATAAGAAGTTGAGAAGTAAAGTGGTTCCTTTAGTGAAAGTCTTGTGGAGAAGTGTTAATGTCGAAGAAGAGACTTGGGAAACAGAAGCTTCTATGAGTAGTAAATATCCGAGTCTATTCGAGTAAGGTATTTTTCTTTCCCTCAAGTTTCGAGGGCGAAACTTTTTAAAAGGTGGGGTGATTGTAACACCCGTAAATGTACCCTATTTTTCTAGTGAAAATATTTTACGGATACTTTTAAGCAAATTTAAGTTTTAATTTAGAATTTTATGTTCCGATTCAAATTTAGAATTTCCGAGTTCGTATTTGGAATTTCCGCGAGATTCCATGAGAATCCCGTCTTAAGGCGACTTTGACTTTTGTTGACTTTTTCCCATATACAACTCATACTCCCTTATCCTATTTTCATTCAACACTATTCAACTTTACTTCTTCTCTAAGAAACCAAAACCCTTGCCTCCATTTTGATCCATCTTTGAATCATCATATCTCAATCGTTTCTTGCTTAAATTCGCGTAAGTTCGTCTCATTCTTCCCCTCTTATCTTCCTCTAACCGTATTGATAATAAAATTACCGTCTTTCTCGCTTTTCAAACTTTCCATCTTTCTAAAGGTGAAGTAAATTCATCTTTTATGATCTATTTGTAGGTGGTGACCTCCAAGATCCCGACAAAGACTATTTCCTAATTGAAGAGGAGCTTGACGAGTAGTGAAGACGCATAAAGGTAACAGTGAAGGGTTACTCGATATCATTTACGTGTTTTATCTGTTTTCTAGGCTAGTAATCGTATTTAGATTATGGTTAGTATGCTTAGGACTTGTGTTGTTGTTGTTGGTTGTTGTTCGTTGTTAATTGATATGAGAATTGATGGTTTGTGATGATAAATGAGGATTTTTGGTTGATAACTTGTTGGGATTTGATTGTACCTGAATCCCGTGTGGGACGCTGGCTGCGTCGTGGGATGCTGGCTGCGTCGTGGGGCGTAGGCTGCGTTAGGCGCGGCCGACTGCAGTTTTCCTGCACTGACCCCTTTTCGTAAAATGATCATATCTTCTTTATTACTTGCTTGTTTTGGGCTTGTGACATCCCGTTGGAACCGTAAGAGGATAAGCTATCACCTCCATTTCAAATTTCTGCATTTGCATGTCTAGAACTCTAGTTATGACCGTTTGAAGTGGATCCTTGTTTTCGTTGGTTTCCAAACAACGTTGTTTTGGAGAGGTGATCTATGTTTTTATTCATTATGCTTCATAACTCGCTCTAATGCTTATGTATCATGTATTGATTCATTATTATCATAGTTAAGTTTATATAATTCCCTATTCTCATGTTTTGTGACGGTTTTTGGTATGTTCCCCTTTGAGTCGGTTTTTACAAGTGTTACGGTTTGAGCACTGTTTTGGTTTGTGCTTTGTACTCTCATTCCCTTGGCTACCTCCACGTTCGTAAGGCTGGAATGTCGGAACGGGGATGTATCCTACTGCTTAATTGCATGTGTTAGTGGGCATACACCGACGTTGTTGGGAGGCGAACGCTATGCGTTAATTGACCCGGCCGTCAAATGTTGTGTACTTGCGAGGTGGTGTTATTTGCATGTAGCGTACCGCTTGTTATGAGGCTTGTGCTCTTTTTCGCCTCTTTCGTGAATTGTTCTACCGAATTTGGGGTATTCGGCGTCTATGATTGACCAAGTCTTGGATGCGAAATGTTATCGCATGTCGAATCGGAAAATGGTATATTCCGAGAATCTGGCCAGGTTTAGACTAGGACCGTATTATTATCGTCGTGCTACCAGGAGGAAATTAGCCCACATATACGAAATGTAGCATCGTGTATGCGTTCAGGGCAATGTTTTATCCCGTGGATGCCTTTTAATCATACTTGCTGGGACACGGTGCTAGTGCGTTTCATTTACCGTGAGAGATGTCGTCTTTGTGTCGTCGTTCTTGAATGCGTGATTTCATGACTTATTATTCATGGTCATTGCATGATTGGGCATCGTCTATGTATTGGTATGTTGAATGGATGATAATATGATGGATTTATTGTGATCATCGCATGACTTGGCATGGTTTGTTTGTCGAGTCTCAATCTTATCAAACTTATACCGCTAACGGTGAGATGCAAGCCCTAGTGAGCGTATTCGGTTGCCTAAGAGTGTCTTCCCCGAGTCTTTGAATAACATGATGGATTCGGATTTGTATTCCATATGCTCTTATCATTATATATTGGATTGCCTATCTACTTATCGTATCTCACATGTATATCTATATGTATGCATGCTCTACTTTTGTATTTCCTTTTATGTACGTTTAATGTGATATGGCTGGGAGAACCCGGAGTTACTCCCCACTGATTGTGGCGTTCATGTTTTTCATGGATGAACAGGTTGCTTGCATGGATGGCTTTTTGCTTATGCTATTTTGGGTTCAGGTGTGAGCTAGCGGGCGTTGTCCCTGGAAGATTCACCTCTAGTCGTTAATTAGCTAGTTTGCTAAACGCTTGTTCTTTGTTAACATATTGAGAGACTCCGTCTCTTTGTTGTATTCCGTACTTAGTTTGTAATGTTTTGACACTCCTCGTATTTTCTACCTTGCATGTTTAAAAGTTTTTAAAATACCGTATTTCCGCAAATTAATTCACATGCTTGTATGTTTTATATTTCCGCATTCGCGAGGGTTGTCACATATTTTGTTGGAACGATTCTTCATTGACATTGTCCTTGCCACTTAATGCTCTTAATAATTGATCAAAGGCTTGGGCGTATGCTTCGAACAAGCACAAGTAAGGCTTTGTCCATTTCGATACAAAGTAGACCCATATCCAATCCAACTTGGCCACGACACTTAGGCCATTGTGGTGCTTAATACCAATCAAGTCACAACCTTTGTCAATAAAAGGTAGAAAACACGACTCATGTCTTTTGGGGGCTTAAAACTCCTCTTTTCACCTTCACAAGTTTCCATGACACACAAACCCCCTTCATGGGTTATAAAAGAAAAGTGAGGCAAAGGGTCTTCCTTATCGTCATTATAAACATCCCAAGTAGGGGGAGGAAGAGTAGTTGGCTCATAATTCGCTTCACATTCATCCTCACTAGAGATTAAGTCTTCAAAGAGGGAATATTCATTCAAGTTTTCTATTACCCCATCCTCCATTTCTCCATTATCATTTAACTCCCCTTCCTTTGAAAAGGCATCATCAAAAAGGGAGGTTTCACTCTAATCTATTATTTCATCACTCTCCATTGCCCCAGTATCATCAAACTCAATGGAAGAAAGGCTCATTGTCACACAAGAAAGAGGAGATGAAGGAGTCAAAATACATTCTACACAACCAAGCATATACTCATTATCATCGTCATTATCATCCTCTATAGAAACTCCTCCCCAAAGGGAATCATAAGTCTTTCCCATATCATTCGTTGAAGGTATGTGGCAACAAGCAAGAAGAAATGTCTTGGTGTCATCCATCTTGCCATTTTCCTCTTGTTCTTCATCAAGCGCTTGGTCGACTTGCAATTGAGCTAATTTAATAGCCAACATTCTCCCATGGGCTACAATTTCATTGAGAACCATGTCCCTTGCTTGGGCTTCTTCTTTCATTCGCATAAGTTGAAAATTAAACTTTTCTCATCAAGTTCATGGTTGTCATTTTGTTGTGGGAAGAAGGGTGGTTGATTTTGTGGGTGGTTGTAAGTAGTTTGGAATTGTTGTTGTTGTGGAGGTTGGACATGGGAGATTTCATAAGGAGAGACGGGGTAGTAGCTTGGGCTTTCATTATATGAGATATAGGATGGGAATATGTTCTCTTGCTCAACAAACCCTCTACACTCATGGGAGTCATAGCCAAAAGCTTCACCTTGCCCATACTCTTCTTGTTGGAAGCTTTGTGTCATTATTGAAGATTATGCAAATAAAAGAAAACTACTAACAAAAACACTAAATAAAAGGGTTAGAAATAACCTTGAGAAACAAAGTTCCTCAAGGCAAACAAGCACAACTAGAAAAGTTTAGAAAACAAATCAAATACATCGCACCATCCCCGGCAAAGGCGCCATTTTGACACGCGTCGTTTCGATGTGTCAAACGATATTTATAACAAGACTTAGCACGGTGGCAAGTCAAGGTCGGTCCACAAGGACGGTGGGTATTTGATATGCAAATTCTAGACTAGAAATGCTTAAGGGGTGTCACGATATAGAAGTGGATTTGAAACTAATCTAAGAAAATTGAGTAAATGCAAATAAGTAGGGAAGTAAGACAAAACTATGATAATCAAATAACAAGAAATAAAAGGAAAGTCTAGGATCGGTGGGTTCAAATGGTTAATTTGGGTTCTAGTGAGTCGGGTTCATAGTTAATGGGTAGTCAAACTTGGGCGCAGTGGATTGAGGCTCTCGATCTTACAATCCCTCCCATATACCGAGCCAAGCTAGCTCTCGCGTACACAAGGTCGATATACCAACTATAAGCAAATCCTAACATATTCCGAAGCTATCGATCTTACGGAAATGTATAATAAACATGAATCATGCAAGTTTGTCAAGCAAGCATTTCATCAAACATGTGGTATGCATAAGTTGGAAGAAAGACAATTAATCAATAAATCAACCCAAAAAACAAAGACTAACTCTCATCAAAACCCATTATCCCCCACTAATCCTAGATTAATCACTACTCACTACTTAACATGAGTAATATGGAAGAATAAGATATAAAACTAAGACAACACATAATGATAAGAAGGGAACAAAACAAGTAATGAAATGACAAGATTAGCAAGTATATGAAAAGGGATTAAGAAGATATACCAACTAATTAAGGCAAAAGATGAACAATAAAAGAGGAAATCTTGAATAAAGAGAGAAGACTTTGTCACCAATATTCAAGTACAACACCAAGAAATCCCATTACATGACTAGATCTAAAACTAATTAAAGAGTAATTAAGGAAAGATTAAACTAATTAGGAGGACTAATCTAATCTAATCTAACTAATTTTGAGTCTAGGGTTTCGTGCCCTCTAACTACACAAAAGGATCTATTTATAGGTTTACAAAATGAAGGAAAGATGGGCTTCGAAATACTTCATGGACTGGCAAGGTCACGACCGTGAAAGATGTTTCACGGTCGTGAAATCTGTCTCAAGACCGTGAAACACCTTTCATGGTCGTGAGATATGTGCACTAATGTGGCAGAGACTTTTCACGATCAAGTCACGACAGTGAAATGACTTTCACGACCGCGAGCTGTTTCACGACCGCGAGCTGAGTTTCACGACCGTGAACTGTGTTTCACGACCGTGAGCTGTGTTTCACAACCGTGAACTGTGTTGCTCGAAAATCATCATTCTTTGGAAGGAATCTCACGACCATGAGATGTACTTCACGCCCGTGAAAGGTCTTTCCTCCTTGTTCCCTTGATATAACTTTGTCAACTTCTCTCGGTTTAGCTCGCCTTGACTCGGGATGACTCGGGTACGCCAAGTAGGGCCCCCAATGGTATGTAGGATCCCCTAGGACATGCCGTGGGCCCTCAGTGTGATGTACCTTCTCTTTTGTTGATCAAAATTGGGTAGAACTCGCCCCAAATGACGGTTTACCTACAGAAACACGATAAAAGCGAGAAATATGCTAGAAGAAGGTAAAACACATAGAAACGCTCTTAGGGAGCGTTAAAGGCAAGAAAAACAAGCCAAAAAGGGGTGGAAAATTAGGGTAAAATGACACTATATTAGGAAGCTGACAATTGGTGGTCGATTACTAATCCTACCGCTATTCTTGAAATCAATTTCGTTTGGGAATGTTTCAAGGCTCTCGTGGAAGACCGATTTTACCCCAAAGAACTCAAGCAGCAGAGACTCCAAGAACTCATTGATTTCAAACAAAGTGACTTGACGGTTCAAGACTTCACCACTCAATTCAACAAACTTGCTCATTTTGCACCGAGACTCATCAAGGATGTTGAAGACCGAGCTTTCTACTATCGTAATAAGCTTAGTGCCTTTCTTCAAAGTAAGGTAAGGAGGAGCCCTACTTCTTTCGGAGAGTTGTATGATGATGCCCTTTGGGCTGAGAACTCCATGAAGGCCATTAGAGATGAAGCGAAAATGAAGAATCCCTCACCTTCCCCCTCTTTCAATCCAAGGTCAAATTTTCATGACAAAAGACCTTTCACTCCCTCTTCTTCTAATTCCTATGCTACCAAGAGGCATTTTTATGCTCCCTCAAACGCCAATGCAAGATCACTTGTTCCTTATCACCCTCAAGCTAACCCGAATGCAGCTCCTAAGTCCAATGCTCCCCCTCAAACTCAAGCTCAAGGACGAATTTGTGACGGTTGTAGGAAACTCGTTCATCCCGGAGTTGGATGCTATGATAGGCCCATCTTTTGCTTTTCTGCAAGAAGCCGGGTCACCGCTTTCGTGAGTGCCCCGATCGTCAGACTCCCGCACCCAGTGCCAAAGCTAAAGGATCCATCTATTTACTCAGCCGAGCCAAAGTCGATGCTCACCCGGAGATCGTGACTGGTAGGTTCACTTCCTTAGATCAACCTCGTCTTTCTTTTCCGCCTGCATCTTTTCCATATTATCGTAATTATTTGATGATGCCTCCTAGCGTTCCTTGTATCATGTTCGCCTTCCCTACTCTCTTGTGAGGTAGTTTTCTTATTAGCTAGTGTGAGGAGTTAGTAGGTGTGTTTTGAAGATGTTTCAAATATGGTACCTACCCGCCTTATTGAGCTAGTTTCATGTTTAGTTTGTTATAAAGAATTGAGGATAAACTTAGGTTGAACCTCTCTTGGTGATTTTAGACTTTAATTTTGATGTTGCAATATCACTTTGAGGATCGAATTGAGCGTAATTATAGTTTGTTGTTGTTAAGGATTATAGTGGTTGCTTTAAAGGTTACTTATGTAACACCCGGAAATGTACCCTATTTTTATAATGAAAATATTTTACGGATATTTTTCAGTGAATTTAAGTTTTAATTTAGAATTTAATGTTCCGAGTCGAATTTAGAATTTCCGAGTTCGTATTTGGAATTTCCGCGAGATTCCATGTGAATCCCGTCTTAAGGCGACTTTGACTTTTTCTTGACTTTTCCTTATACATCTCATACTACTCCTAACCTAATCCATACTCACACAAACACAACTCAAACATTTCTTCTTCCTTAAAAAAACCAAAACCTTGCCTCCATTTTTGATCCAAGCTTATAATCATCGTATCTCATTCGTTTCTTGCTCAAATTCTCGTAAGTTCGTCTTATTCTTCCCCTCTTAGCTTCTTCTATCCGTATTGGTAATAAAATTACCGTCTTTCTGGATTTTCAAACTTTCCGTCTTTCTCAAGGTGAAGTAAATTCATCTTTTATGATCTATTTGTAGGTGGTGACCTCCAAGATCCCGAAAAAGACTATTTCCTAATAGAAGAGGACCTTGACGCGGAGTGAAGACGCATAAAGGTAACGGTGAAGTGTTACTCGATATCATTTACTTGTTTTACGTGTTTTCTATGCTAGGAATCGTATTTAGAATATGATTAATGAGCTTAGAAGTTATGTTGATGATGATATATATTTTTTGTTGAGTATTGATATGAAAATGGATGAATTATGATAATAGTTGATGATGATTGAATGTTGAACATGGATGAAAATGGTGAATTTCGTGCATGTGGACCCCAGCCGGTCGACCGGCAGCCGGTCAGACCACCGGCTGGGGCAGTGGCTGTATATTATTGCATGTTACGTGATTTTTGAATTATGAAGTTGGTCTCCGCCGGTCGACCGGCAGCCGGTCAGGTCAGACCACCGGCTGAGACACCCCTTCTTTCCCCTTTGTTTTTCTCATGACCCTTTGGTCCCAGCCGGGTAGCCGGCAGCCGGTCCACCTGACCGGCTGGGACACTCTGTTATTTCAAGTTGAATTTTCATATGATATTTGGCCTTAGCCGGTTGACCGGCAGCCGGTTGACCGGCAGCCGGTCCACCTGACCGGCTGGCTCCTGCTGGATGTTCTTTGTAAATTTTGTTTACGGTTTTCATTTATAATACTTCCGATCGTTCGTTTATCGTATGATTTTACGTAGTGACTTATAATATTAATGTTTTGAATATTTGATATTTCATTCGCTTGTATCACATGTTTTGTGACGGTTTTTGGTATGTTCCACTTTGAGTCGGTTTTTACAAATGATACGGTTTGAGCACTATTTTGTCTTGTGCTTGGTACTCTCATTTCCTTGGCTTCCTCCACGTTCATAAGGCTGGAATGCCGGAACGGGGATGTATCCTACTGCTTAATTGCATGTGTAGTGGGCATACGACGACGTTGTTGGGAGTTGAACGCTTTGCGTTGATCGACCCGGCCGTCAAATGTTGTGTACTTGCGAGGTGGTGTTATTTGCATGTAGCGTACCGCTTGTTATGTGGCTCGAGCTCTTTTCCGCCTCTTTCGTGAATTTTAGCTACCGAATTTGGGGTACTCGGCGTCATTTGATTGACCGAGTCTTGGATGTGAAACGTTTTATCGCATGTCGAACTGGAAAATGCGATTCCGGGATTCTGGCTAGATTTAGACTAGGACCGGGTATTTATATCGTCGTCCTACCGGAGGAAATTAGTCTACATATACGAAATGTGATCGTGTATGCGTTCAGGGAAATGTTTATCTCGTGGATGCCTGTTAATCATACTTGCCATGTACACGGTGCTAGTGCGTTTCATTCACCGTGAGAGATGTCGTCTTTGTGTCGTTGTATTTGAATGCGTGATTACATGATTGATTATTCATGGTCATTGCATGACTTGGCATGGTTTGTTTGTCGAGTCTCAATCTTATCAAATTTATACCGCTAACGGTGAGATGTAAGCCCTAGTGAGCGTATTCGGTTGCCTAAGAGTGTTTTCCCCGAGGCTTTGTATAACATGATGGATTCGGACTTGTAACTCTTATGCTCTTATCCTGATATATTGAATTGCATATCTATCCTTATCGTATTTCACATGTATATCTATATATGCATGCTTCTACTTTTGTATTTCCTTTGATGTACGTTTAATGTGATATGGCTGGGAGAACCCGGAGTTACTCCCCATTGAGTGTGGCGTTCATGTTTTTCATGGATGAACAGGTTGCTTGATTTGGATGGCTTTTTGCTTATGCTATTTTGGGTTCGGGTGTGAGCTAGCAGGCGTTGTCCCTGGAAGATTCACCTCTAGTCTTTAATTAGCTAGTTTGCTAATCACTTTGACATTGTTAATCTTTTGAGAGACTACGTCTCTTATCTTATAGTATTTTGCATTCGGTTTGTAATTTGACACTCCTCGTATACTTATCTTGCATGTATAAAGGTTTTTAAAATACCGTATTTCCGCTTATTATATCACATGCTTGTATGTTCTATTTCCGCATTCGCGAGGGTTGTCACAGCTTAAGAATTTATTGTTTTTAATGTTGGACCCTAACAGGAATGTTTACTTTGTGTAATTTGGATTTGGTGACCAATCTTGAGGAATATTTTCATAAGCGAAGACCGATACGTTTTGAGTTTTGATGAGCTAGATGATTTGATTAATTGGCGTATCGCCAAGTGTTTGGGAATATGTATGATTTGGAATTGGTACTCATTCTTTGCTTGAGGCATTGTGATTTGACTTTCGAGGATGAAAAAGTCCATTGTAAATTTAGGATAATGAGTTTGAAGTAAATTGAATCAAGGGATTTTCATGGTAAGTCTCCTTTACCTTGTGGTTGTTAGCGAACATGTTTCCCTAGATATGAATATTTTGTTGGTGGTTTCTAATAAGAGTTTTGATGAAACTAAGAAGATTAGAGTACGTAGTGAATCTTTCTTGTGTATGGTTAGTAGTGGAGTCTACCGTGCCGATGGACTTTAATATATGCTAATTGGATTTGAATAATTAGGTTAGTTGCTTGAAGTCTCGTGATTAAGAAATATTTTTGTAGGAATCTAACGATTGAAATGTTGAGGTGTAACTTGCGTAAATTGCATTCTCTTGAGGACTAGTTTATTCGTGAAGTTGGCGATGTCGAGTTACGAGCGACCTTTGAATTATCTTGGATAAGAGATAGATTTGGATTTCATCCCTCCCTTTTTCCTCGAGTTGACCCTTGCTCAAGTTGCTACTCTTCAATCCTTCCCCTTTTTGGTCCATTTTGCTTGTTGGACGTACCTCTTAGTATCGTGATTTGTGAACTTAATGTTCGAGTCGCGCTATGTACGTGTGATGTCTTGTTATTTTGAATTTATCCTTGAGAAAAATTCCAAATTTTCATATTGTATTTCCAATTTAATGTTTCACCGAAGTTTAGAAGATGAATTTTGTACCTCCTTTTTGGAGAAAATAGATTTCTTTCGCTTTTATATTTGTATTTTTGCGTTTGGTTGGATGTTTGGACTTGTTATTGGAGACGTCTGGTGACTAGTTCTGCACTTACTAACGTTTGTTTCGAATTTCGATTTCACTATTTTGATATTGATTTGATTTTGATAACTAGAGTTCTCGTTTGCAACGAGCACTCTCGAGATCCGTAAATAAAGCTTCGCACTTATGAAAAATCTATTTAAACCGTTTTTGAGAAGAACCTCATTTCATAAATGTTTCCCTTATAAAAGCTTTCGTGTTAATTTTGAAAACCGATTCTTGTCTTTGATACTTTTTGTTTCTACTCTCAAGTTTCGAGGGCGAAACTTTTTAAAAGGTGGGGTGATTGTAACACCCGCAAATGCACCCTATTTGTAATTTAAAAATATTATACGGATACTTTTCAGCGAAATTTTGGATTTAGTCTAGAACTTAGTTTTCGTGTCTAATTTAGCAAATCCGAGTTCATTTTTGGACTTTACTCGAAATTCCGTGTGAGTTACGCCTTAAAGCGCTTTTGGGGCTTTTTCCCCATATTCTTCCACTCACCTTATAACTCCCCTTATAAACCCTAACTCCCTCACTCACTTTTCCACTCAACTTTTTCATCACCAAGTAACCAAAAACCCTAAACCCCATTATTGATCAATCTCAAACTCTTCACTACTCATCCATTTCTTACTCAAATCCGTTTATTTTCGTCATATTATTCCCCTCTTGTCGTCCTCTATCTTGTTTGGTAATAAAATTACCGTCTTTCTCATTTTCAATTTATCCGTCTTTCTCAAAGGTAAATTATATTCATCTTTCGTTGTCTTTTTGTAGGTGGAGACCTTCAAGACCCCGACAAAGACTAGTACCTAGTGGAGGAGGACCTAGACGTCGATTGAAGACGCAAAAAGGTAACGGTGAAGGGTTACTCGATATCATTACGTGTTTTTACATGCTTTGGATGATGTTTACTAATTGTCTAGTGACGATTACTAGGTATTTAATGTGTTTAAACAATAGTGAATATGGTTAGAATTAGATGAGTATTGTTAGTATTTGTGTTGGTTAAGGTTTGTTGATGATTTTCGATGATTGTTGATAGTTGATGATAATTATTGATGATTGTTGAAGTTTAAGGTTGAACTATGTTGATTCACGGGTGAAAGTAGTCCCAGCCAGCCGACTGGCCGCCGGTCAGCCAACCGGCTGGGAACGCGGCAGTAGCAAATCGTGTGTTTTGGTGATGTGTTGTTCCCAGTCGGGTGCCCGGCTGCCGGTCCCCCTGACCGGCTGGGACTTCGCTGCATTTTGATGATTTTTGCTTGTTGATGAAGTGCCAGCCGGGTAGCCGGCACCCCCCTGAGATTTTCTTCACTTCTTTTCTTATATATTCATTTATAATTGTTTGTATGGTTTGTTTATCGTATAAATTTACGTAATACCATTAAATATTCATGTTTAGAATATATGATATTCCATTCGCTTATATCACATGTTTTTGTGACGGTTTTTGATATGTCCCTCTTTGAGTCGGTTTTACATATGTTTTGATTCGAGCACTAATGGTTGAGTGCTATGAACTCTCATTCCCCGATCATACTTTATAACCGTTAGACTTAAATGTCGGAGCGGTGAAGTGTAACTGTGATGCCGTTGTGCATTTGTTTAGCGGGGATATGATGACGTTGTTAGGAGGTGAACGCAATGCGTTGATCGACCCGACCGTCAAATATTGTATCCTTGCGAGGTGGTGTCATTGTATGTAGCGTACTAGCTTGACTTTTGACTATAGATCTCTTGCCGCCTCTTTCGTGTGGTTTAGACGAATTTGGGGTACTCGACGTCTTTGTATGATCGAGTCTTGGATATGGAACGTCATACCACATGTCGAATCGGGAAATGTCTTATCCCGAGAGTCAGGCCAGGTTTAGACTAGGACCGTATTATTATCGTCGTCCTACCGAGAGGATTACAGTCTTGTGTGTACGAAACGTCTTATCGTACACGATTCCGGGAAACGTCTTATCCCGTGAACATGTTTGTTTAGGTCATGAGTATACGAAACGTCTTATCGTATACGGTTCCGGGAAATGTCTTATCCCGTGGGCTTCCATTGACTTGTCTTGCTATTGTACATGATGCTAGTGCGTGTCATTAACCGTGAGAGATTATGTTGTTATATCCGTATGATTGGATGGTTGTTTGTAACTTGAATTATACGTGAACATTGAGTTGGACTCTTGCATGAAATAGGTGATTGACATGGTTTATATGTCGAGTCTCTATCTTATCAAGTATATGCCACTAACGGTGAGATGTAAGCCCTAGTGAGTATATAGTTGCCTAAGGGTGTCTTCCCCGTGTCTATCTATAATATGATGCTTACCGTTTTGTACTTCATGCACCTATATCTATATATATTGAAATGCCTATTTATCCTCCTCGTAACTCACATGTATATATATATGCATGCTTCTACTTGTGTATTACCGTTTAAGTATGTTATTTGTGATATGACTGGGAGAACCCGGAGTTACTCCTCACTGACTGTGGCGTTCATGTTTTCATGGATGAACAGGTTGCTTGGATGGATTTTGCTTGTTGTTTTTGAATTCGGGTGTGAGCTAGCGGGCGTTGGCCTCGACGATTCACCCCTAGACGTTTCTTAGCTAGTTCGCTAAACAACTTTGATATTTGATAACGTTTTGAGAGACTACGTCTCTTGTAGTATATTATACTTTAGATTGTAATTATTTGACATTCCTCGTACTTTTCTTTTGGCATGTTAAAAGTTTCAAAAATATCGTATTTTTCGCCATATAAATTGCATGCTTGTTATGTTTTATTTCCGCTATCGCCAGGGTTGTCACAGTTTATTGAAGGGTAAATAGTAAATTTGTTGCCTAAAGTAACGACATCACTTTTCATATCCAAACACAAATTCTCATTGTAGACGGATACTACTGTCACAAGTTGAAGACGGATAGTGTCCCCTCACAATATGCAAGTGTGCAAGGCAAGTAGAGGGTAAATGGATTCCCTATTTGCCCTCCCACTTGCATTATGTGAGAGGGGCACTATCCGTGTTCAGCTTGTGACGGATAGTGTCCGTCTTTATAGAGACTAATAACTGATATCTAAATATCTCGATCTTGGTCAAGGTGGAGATATCACAATGAGCCAAATTACGTCGACCCTTATAAGTTGTGACTACATATGTAGTCATTATTTTGATTGCAATACTCTAGTCATATCCTATTATCAAAAATATAGTAGTAAAAAATATATAATTTATACTCCAATGAAAGTATTTTTCGCTACGAATCCAAATATCTAAGTTTCGAAATGTTCTGCTTTATAATTTTTTTATATATTGATGATCAAGAAATTTTCTTACGTAAATAATAGTTGTGATATTAAAAATATTATATAAGATAGTTTTCGTAATTTTCCAAGATCTTAAAATATATTTTCCAAAAACTGAAAAAGATGATGTTAACCAATAGAATTGCTCGAAAAAAAGCCTCTTATATATATATATATATATATATATATATATATATATATATATATATATATATATATATATATAGAGAGAGAGAGAGAGAGAGAAAAAAAAAAAAAAAAAGGTTCAAATGAGTCCCTTATATCTTTTGAGTCCATAAGTCCTCCTATGAGCCTTTAGATTCTTCAATATGGATGGTTGAGATTAGAAGCAAAAAGTAACCAATACACTAATCTATTCTTTAACCACTAATTAATTGTCTTTCTCTTTCTAGCTTAAAGTTGATGACATTTTAGCATTTTAGGGTGAGACTTTTGTTTTCAAGTATAAATTTTGTTATTCTACGAGTGTACAGTTTTACAAGTGTAACTTTTATCATTTACGAGTGTAACTTTAATTAAAAAAAAGTGTAACTTTATACTAAAAAGTTATTTTACGCCAAGTTTTTGACATTTTACGTATTTCTAGAGTGTAACTTTAACCTTTTACAAGTGTAACTTTAATCCAAAATAGTATAATTTGATACTAAAAAATAATTTGAAGACACGTTTTTGACATTTTACGTATTTTTAGACTGTAACTTTAACCTTTTACAAATGTAACTTTTATCAAAAATAGTATAATTTGATACTAAAAAATAATTTGAAGACACGTTTTTGACATTTTACGTATTTTTAGAGTGTAACGTTAACCTTTTACAAGTGTAACTTTAATCCAAAATAGTGTAGCTTTATGGTAAAAAGTAGTTTTAAGGAAAAATTTTTACATTTTACGTATTTTTAGAGTGTAACTTTAACCTTTTGCAAGTGTAACTTTAATCCAAAACAGTGTAACTTTATAATACAAAGTGACTTTAATATGTTTTTAGAGTGTAACCTTTACCCAAAAATGTGTAACCTTATCCTAAAAAATGATTTCAAGACAAGTTTTTGACATTTTTTCATATTTTACAGTGTAACTTTAGCCTTTTACAAGTGTAACTTTAATCCTCAATTATGTAATTTTATTTTACAAAATAATTTTAGGGCATCCTTTTTTGAAATTTTGAAATTTTAACCAATTTAAAGTTTAACTCTAGTCTTTTCAGAATGTAACTTTAGTATATTGAGAGGGTAACTTTTGTTCATTGGAGTGTAACTTTAGTCTATTGAGGGTGTAACTTTTGTTCATTGAAAGTGTAACTTTAGTCCATTTGAGTGTGTAACTTCAATCCATCAACAACCTATGTCCTCGTCACCAATAAAACTAAATAAACAGCCAATAATAACAACCACAAATATTTTTGTCACTTAAAAAACGAGATAATACGATTTTTTTTAGAAATCTACTTCTTATTTAGTAGATCTAAAATTAAAATTAAATAAATAAGAAAAAAAGGTAGATCTAAAAAATGTGTATTAGTTTTTCGAAATTATTGTTAGTAGATTCAAAAGTGGAGGAAAAACGGAAAAAAAAAATAATACTAAATCTGAAAAGTGGAAGAAAAAGAAAAAGAAAATAGAAAGAAAAAACGAATCTGAAACCCACTAGCCACAACCACCGCACGACCCCTTGACTGTCCCATCAACCACCGCCACCTCTGACACCACCAAAACAGATCTGGGACAATAAAAAAACAGAAAGAGGAAGAATAGAGAGGTGGAAGGCGGTCGAAGGCGGCGGAAGGAGGCACGGGCGGCAGACGGTGGAGGGAGGAGGAGGCAGCGTCGTGGGGTGGGGGGAGAAGGTGGGGCGTGGGAAACGCGTCGGAGAGGCGGGGAGAGGGAGGTGCGGCGGTTGTGGTGGTAGGTCGTGGTGGTGGAGGGTGGAGGGAGGGGTAGATCTAGGTTTTTTGTGTTTTTTTTTTCAGATTTGTTTTTTTTTTGTGGTTGTTCTTGGTGGTGGTTGTTGTGGTAGGATGAGGGCTTGTAGTGGTGAAGGGGGCGGTGGCCGGCGTCCGGCGCCTGAGGAGGGAGGGAGGGAGCCGGTGAGAGGAGGGCATTTTTTTTTTGGTTTGGTTGGTTGGTTTGAATTTAGAGAATAGGAGAGGATTTTTTTAGAGAGAAGGAGGAGAGCGTTTTTTAGAGAGAAGGAGGAGAGTTTGATGAATAAATTGTGTGATAGAAGTGAGTTGGAGAGGGGGATGTATTAGCGGCTTAATTAGGGTGGTAGTGAGAGAAATAGATTAAACACCTCATTAATGATCATTTTCTTATTTTCATCTCAACCATCCATCTCCAAGATCCAATGGCCTACAAGAGGACTCATGGACTCAAGGAAATAAGGTGGACTCATTTGATCCTTATTATATATATATATATATATATATAGAGAGAGAGAGAGAGAGAGAGAAAGGATCATGTGAGTCCTTATAGAAATAGTGAGTCCATAAGTCTTTTTGTGAGCCATTGGATCTCTTAAATGAGTGGCTTTGATTAAGTGCAAATATGACTTAATCCCACTCAAATAATCATTATCCTATTTACCTCTCTCATGCCTATCATTAGTCCCTCTTACCCATGCATGCAACTAATCAGTCACTTCACACCCATTACTCCTACGTCCTCCCTAATTTCCCCCCTAATTTGAAAAACTCTCATTTTCTGAATTATCAAAATTTGAATTATCATTTCCCAGACCCATTATTGCTCATTTACTGCTGAAATGATAGCATTTATCATTCTCACTTAAACTCTCTCAATTCATTTCTCAATATCAGTCTCGGCGTTAAACTCTACATTCAAAACACTCTCAAACTCCCTAAATTTAAACACAGTTCATCTAACAAACATCAACCACAGTTCATCTTTCTCAGGTATTTTACATTTTCTTGTTGTTTTAATTTATATCTCAATATGTTACTGATTATCTTAGGGTTATTGTTTATTTCAAACACAGTCCTTATAATTTTAATCCGGTTATAAATTAGGGTTCCTGATTATGTTACTCATACAATTAATTACATTTATTGCAATCTGAGTTAACCATATTGTCACACTGATTAAAGTTATAAATTTAATTTCAATGTTCATTTTGTGTCACTTCAAGTTGATTTCGTGTAACCTCTATTTAATTTGGGTTTTTTTTCTTTTATTAACCAGTGAATAAATTTAATTTATTAGGTTGTAACTTCTATTGCAATGTTTATTGTATGTCACTTCAAGTTGAATGTGTGTAACTTCTATGTAATTAGTGAATAACTTTAATTTATAAAAGTGAATAACTTCAATTTTGTGTTACTTCAATTTTATGTAACTTCAGTCTAATATTGTGTTACTTCAGTTGCTTATTTGGTTACTTCATATTTATTTGATATTTTTGTTACTTCAATGTGAATGGTGTGTAACTTCAAGTCATTTGTGAGTAACTTCAAGTTTAATGAAGATACAGTTTCCTTGTTTTTCTTCAATTTTGTGTTACTTCAATTTTGTGTAACTTCAATCTAATATTGTGTTACTTCAGTTGCTTATTTGGTTACTTCATGTTTAGTTGATATTTTTGTTACTTCAATGTGAATGGTGTGTAATTTCAAGTCATTTGTGACTAACTTCAAGTTTAATGAAGATACAGTTTCCTAGTTTTTCTTCAATTTTGTGTTACTTCAATTTTGTGTAACTTCAATCCAATATTGTGTTACTTCAGTTGCTTATTTGGTTACTTCATCTTTAGTTGATATTTTTGTTACTTTAATGTGATTGGTGTGTAACTTAAAGTCATTTGTTAGTAACTTCAAGTTTAATGAAGATACAGTTTCCTTGTTTTTCTTCAATTTTGTGTTCTTTTTATTTCATAATACATGGAGTTCAATATTGTTAATCCTTGTCTTCCTCAGATGGCTTCAGGTGACGACGAAGAAATTCAGACACAAGACTTGCCTAAGATTAAGGTGAGGTGTCGCTCCGCGAGGCTGGTCAAAGTGATGGAGGGGCTGGATGTGGCACAGATTGCAGCAGTCAAGAAAATTGGTTTTGGGGGGCTGCTAGAATTGAATTTTTTAACGTACCCGCTTGCGCATGTCCTTCATTTTTTCGATTGTTTCTGTGATGGGTCCTATGTTTTCAGGGCGTCTAAACTAAAGGAGTTCATGGTTACTAAGCAGGATGTACATGACTGCTTCTTGTTGCCCACGGGGCCCAATCCCCTCGAACTTGTTCCTACTGGCCGCTACAAGAAATCTACTGAACGGGAATTCAAGGAATTGAAAGATCGATGGCGGTCACGATATGGGATTGTTAAAGCGGCTGATCCTGTCCCTTTGGGCAAGGCATTCACTGATCTAGAGAAGGACAAATTAGGTGGTGATGAATTCTGCAGGCTATTTGTTTTGTGTAGTATGTCGTCGTTCCTATGCCCCACTTCAAATAACGGAATAGATTTAAAGCTTCTCAAGGCAGTAGAAGATGTCAGTTGTATTGCAACTTTTGACTGGTGTTCTTACGTGTTAAATGGTATAGTTAGTGCTGCGAAAGACTCTGTAAAGGACCCTATGCCAGCCTATTTGCTTGGGTGTATCCCTTTTCTGATGATCACCTATTTCCAGAGGTTCGATTTTAGAGGACAGGAATGCAGACACGATCTCCCACTGATAAAACACTGGGACGAACATAGGATGAAGACTAGGATTGCTGCTGAGATGGACATGGGGGGTTGGGTCGTCTTCCTTTTTCAAAGGTAAAATATCCGCGGTCTAAGGTGGGGAAGGTTCGTCAGAGGTTGACCATTGCGAGGCCGAGTGAACCCCAACTTCTTCTAGGATCCAGCTCCCACCCAATAATGGAGAAGAAGTTTATTCAGATAGAACTACCGCCAGGAATTGAGGATGATAACGAATTGAAAGCTCGGGCTGTTGATGTGAGTCTTCTGTTACTTGCCCTTCAATTTACTGACCCATATATAATATCATAGTGAATAAGTTGATTTTATCAAAGTGTAACCTCAATTGTAATGTTCATAGTGTGTCACTTCAAGTTGAGTGTGGGTAACTTCAATGTTTCACGTAGTGATTGTGTAACTTCAATCCAAATATTGTGTTACTTCAATTGCTTATTTGGTTACTTCATCTTTAGTTGATATTTTTGTTACTTCAATGTGTTTTGTGTGTAACTTCAAGTCACTTTTATATCACAGTGAATAACTTTAATTTATCAAAGTGTAACATCAACTGTAATGTGACTTGAGTGTGTCACTTCAAGTGGAGTGTGGGTAACTTCAATGTTTGACTTAGTGATTGTGTAACTTCAATTCAAAAATATTTTGTGTTACTTCAATCATATTTTGTGTTACTTCAATTATATTTTGTGTTACTTCAATTCATATTTTGTGTTACTTCAATCATATTGTGTACACTGTGTTACTTCAATTCATATTGTGTTACTTCAATCATATTTTGTGTTACTTCAGTTCATATTTTGTGTTACTTCAATCATATTTAATGTAACTTCAATCATATTTAGTTTAACTTTCTATTGTGTTCAACTCATTCTCATTAACCTGACTAACATTTATGTACTTGTTTTCATTTAGGGTGTACATGAGCTTTATTTACAGATGCAAAGAAATGATGTTGCGTTTCATTCCTGGTATTCAGATGCAACTGCGAGGATCAAAGCTGCAACTGGTGGAGACAGTGATCCAGTAGGCCTCGTGCCTCACAGTCAACCCAAGAATTTTTTGGAGATGAAAACGTTAATCGTTACGTTGATGAAGTATCAGAGATAGCTAGAAGTATGGGACGATCTGTATCTCTTGCACGTGTCTTTCAAAAATCCAAGCCGGGACTGGCTCAACATAAAAAACAACAACAAAGGGCTACCACTCAAGTGAGAGAAGTTCTATGTGGTCTTGCCATTGAATGTTTTTCGGGAGAGGATGATAAAGTTGTTTGTGAAGTAGATGGTGGTGCAGATATAGAGGTTGACTTGGCCTCAGACGATATGATGGGTAGCCTGGAGCCCTTTTCCACGGCTAGTGTTAAAGAAATCTTTTTAAGAGCGGGGGAGGCGGAGGCTATTGAAGCCATTGGGGATGGAATTGTGCTGTCAAGGGATGCAGAAGGGGCTGCTGACCTAGACGTTGTGCAACATTTAAAGGATGCAGATAACGCCGTTGTCGTTGCTGACAAGTCTGCGATTCAAACTGATCATGGACCCGTGGGCGATGATGCACCGATTGTGGAGACGCCCATTGCATCAGAGAAGTCACCTGAAAGGGACTATTACCAGATCCAATCGACTCTTATGGTTACAGCAGATTTAAAAGAGGCCTATCGTGGAGTACCTGAGTCCGCTGGTGGATTTGCGATAGACGGTAGCGCACCTGGCGCAGGGGGTGTTGAGACGTCAGGTGTGGGAGGGGATATGCCTCCTGAAGTTAGTGAAAAGAACGTTGATGCTGCTCCCACCATTTATGTCCCGCAAACTAATCTTATTTTTCACCCATTTCTACTCCATTCCAATGCCCCCCTATCTTGCATGGATTTTATCCCCGAGAACCTGGGTTGTTCTATTGACTGTGGGGCACCTGATCCCAACCAGCTAGTGGTGTCAGAAATTATGAAGCGCAATAAGACGATGTTCAATACAGTGTTCAGTTTGAGGAAAGATGTGATGGACTGCATCTTTAATAAATCAGACGCCCTTAACAAATCGTAAGTGAACTATTTCTACCCTGGTACTTCTATTCATTAACTTTTATGCTTTTACATTAATAATGTGATAATTTGTCCTTGTAGAGAACAATTGGTGACATATTCAGACTTCTACTGCATAACTCGGGAGGATTTGGTGTCATTAGAACCCGGAGTGCAAATCACTGGCAACGTTGTTGATTGTTGGTGTTTGTTACTTAATGAAATCACTAAACAGCAGAATCAACACGGGTCAAAATCCCGATGTGCCTTTGGCCTTAGTGACACTTTAAGTAGGATTAAACCTTTATTGAAGTTATGCGAATTGTTTATAATACCTTCACTCCAACGCATATTATGGGTTTATTAATTTCTCTTCACTCTAATTATAGGAGACTTTGCTGGAAATTTATCATGCGAGAAAATCAGAAAAAGTTGTCGATCTGACACAACAACTGTTTACCAGTTGTGACACATGGCAGGAATCATGTTTGTCTCCATTAAATCTCGACGCTGATATGGTATGTTTTCTAAGCTAACTTTTGCAATAAAATGGTGAAACTTCAATCCTTTTTAATTCACCACTAGTGTTCAATGTTCCTGGTATGTAATCTCAATGGTTGGTTCTTAGTGTGGAACTTTAGTCTTTGTGTAACTTCAATTCTATTATTGTGTTACTTCAGTGCCTAATTGGGTAACTTCAATATTGGTAGGGTAACTTTAATGGATAATTGTATTGCTTCAATGTAACTAGTATAACTTCAACTTCATTTTGGGTCACTTCAAGATGAATAATGTGTAACTTCAACTTCTTGATTGTCATATTGGCCGTAACTCCAATGTGATTAGTGTGTAACTTCAATATTCATTGTGTGTAACTTCAAGAGCATTATTAGTAACTCCATTAAGTAGTGTCACTTCAGTTGTTGTCTGTGTAACTTTAAACCATTTAGAGTGTAACTTCAAGTATATGTGGAGTTACCAAGCATATGAACTTCATCAAGCATATTGTATGTTATTTCAATGGTTGGTACAGTTGTACCTTCAATGGTAGATGTTCATTATTCTTAGTGGGTAACTTCAGTCTTTGTGTAACTTCAAATCTATTATTGTGTTATTTCAGTGCCTAATTGGGTAACTTTAATGGATAATTGTACTTTTTCAATGTAACTAGTATAACTTCAACATCATTTTGGGTCACTTCAAGATGAATAATGTGTAACTGCAAGATCTAATTGATGAATATGTTGATTGTCATGTTGTCCGTAACTCCAATGTGATTAGTGTGTAACTTCAATGTTCATTGTGTGTAACTTCAATAGCATTATTGGTAACTCCAAGTAAGTAGTGTCACTTCAGTTGTTGTATGTGTTACTTTAATGCATTTAGAGTGTAACTTCAAGTATATGTGGAGTAACCTATGTTATTTCAATGTTTCTAGTATGTAATCTCAATGGTTGGTACACTTTGTGTACCTTCAATGGTAGATGCTCATTATTCTTAGTGTAACTCCAATGGTAGACATTGTGTACCTTCAGACATTAGTATAACTTCAACTTCATTCTGGGTCACTTCAAGATGAATATTGTGTAACTTCAAGATCTAATTGTTGAATATGTTAATTGTCATATTGTCTGAAACTCCAATGTGATTAGTGTGTAACTTCAAGTGCATTATTGGTAATTCCAATTAAGTGGTGTCACTTCAGCTGTTGTTTGTGTAACTTCAATTTATTTAGGGTGTAACTTCAAACTTTTTCTGGGAAACTGTAACTTCAAGCTGCAATTATTGTGTTTCAGGTCTTCATCCCCGTGTTGTCTGGTGATAATGATCATTACAGTTGTGCTTGCATTAATTTCTTATCCGAGAAGATCGAGTACCTAGACAATCGCTATTACGATGAAGATCTTCTTAAATTGCCTTACGGAGGCATATCTCGGATGGCTGTAATGCTTCCATACATATCACTCAGTTATCATGCATTATTAGTTTTTTTGCTTAACTAACAATGGCTTTATCCGTTCTCTGTCAAAACTCTACTAACAGGTTGATTTAATGGGAGATTATATGGTGTCGAAAGGACATATGAAAGGCTCAAAGGTTAGGGGTTTTAGTCTTGTTAACAAGGAATTTAAATGGCAAGCAGTTGGGTATTTTGCGAATGATTGTGGGGTTTATTTGATGTTGCATATGCTACTTTATGGGGGAGAGCTTTTTGAGTGCGGGCTAGAGAAAGCGGGCATGACTACCCTGTTCCGAGCCGAGATTGGTGCCACCCTTGTCCTTAGTGACTGCAACAAGGACAGGGAAGATGTGTTAGGTAGGGTCGCTGTTTTTAATGAATTTAAGGCACATCCATTGACTACCTCCATTCTCAAGAGAAGCACCGATACTGACATAGAGATGAGCTCAGCCAAGCGGCCTCGTTACATGACGCCTGATAACCGCACTCCTGAAGGTCCATCCTTAACAGGTAAGCCCCCTGTTAGTGGGGGCCTTGTTAGTGGGGGGCTGTCATCTATCAGTAGTCGTCGTTGTGGTAGGGGGGATGGATTAGGATGCTCAATCAACTGCGGGGAGCCTGAGGCAAAGGCTCTTGTTGTTTCAAAGACACTACGAAAGAACCAGATATTGATAAGGGATGTACAAATTTTGAGGAAAAACGTGGCTGACTATTGCTTCTTAGACGACTACACCTTTGAAAATACGTGAGTTCTATTTAATTTTTTATTCATTGCGTTTTCGAAGATGACTTGAATGTTAGTTGATTATTTTGAATGTTTGCGACACAGAGAAGCACTAGTGTATTACAACCGCCATGCAACGCTTAACAGGGAACATATTTTGTCCATGCTACCGGATAGGCTAATGTACTCCGATGTGATCGAGTGCTGGTCGATGTTGCTAAATCGGATAGAGTCGGATGACAGCGATTTTGCAAGAATGGCTTTCTTTGGCATAAGTCATATGGTAATAATATCTAGTTCTTGAATTATTATATTAGACTTATGCTTAACTTCAATGGTAGTCAACTGTGTTCTATGTGTTACTTCAGCACTGTTTTTGTGACTTGATGAAAACTGTGTTACTTCAGCACTAATTTGTGAAACTTCAACACTAATTTGTGAAACTTCAACTCCGGGTTTGGTAAAGTTTAATGACATTATGTGAAACTTCAACTCACTTAATAACGTTTTTTTTCACTATTGTAACTATACAGGACGCGCTCAAGAGGATGATTGTTACCTATGACTCAGAACGATGAGGACATTGATGAAGTTTTCCGATTATGGGATCTCTTCATCAAGGATTTTGAGGACTCATTCAACCTGAATGCATATTTCTTATTCGTACCATTTAACATCGAGGGCCATTTTGCCTGCACATGTATCAACTACAGGTTAAAAACAGTTGATCTCCTTGACCATCAATATCACTCTGATTCGAATCAGTCTATCATATGCAAGTCTTCTCGTGTAATTGTAAGTTTTTCGACAATAAACGAAATTTTAATGTTGTGAATATCTGATTGTTTAATTTATTTATCAATGTTCACTTTTATATAGGCTAGTGCCATGGCCGATTTCTTTGAATCAAGAGGTGTTGTCAGAGGAAGCTGCCTATTGGAATTCACTCATCGTCAGATAGTTTTTGGCTGGCATAACCCCGCCCATGATCTCAGTGAATCTGGGATATTCACAATGATGCATATGTTAATGTACGAGGGTGAGCCTTTCGAGCACAAGGACCTTGAGCGGAAGGTCAACCGGCGTTATTTGGTAATTCAATTGGCGGCGACCCTTGTACTTGTTGATTTGAACGTCAGAAGAGATTCTGTTATGGCTAAGGTTGGTGCTTTTGTGGCGGAAAAAGACAACATCTGGAAAAAAGTTGAAGTTAGGCGCAAAGTGGACAAATATTTGGTAAAAAAAATAGTGTAATGAAGCAATCAGACAAAACAATGTTTCTATGTATTTTGACATATAAACCTGTAACATGTATGTTAATTTTGGAAGCCCCGTGGGAAAAACAATGTTAATTTTGGAAGGTCTGTAACATGTATGTTTAGGAGGAAAAAACCTGTAACATGTATGTTTTAAGTATATTTTTGGAAGGTCTGTGTAACTTCAACTCAATATTTATGAAACTCCAGGACTATTCAAAGTAACTTCAAGGCAATTTTTGTTGAGTAACTTCAAGTAAGTAGTGTCACTTCAGTTGTTGTCTGTGTTACTTTAATGCATTTAGAGTGTAACTTCAAGGAATTTCAATGAAATTTATCGACCATTCACTGAAGCATATTTTAAGGCCATTAACTGAAACTTTAAGGCTTTATAAATGAAACTACAAAACCATTCAATGAAACTCCAATACACATAAATAAAAGTTTAAGGTCATTCAATGGTTTTTCAAGGCCAGTCAGCCGAAAAACAAATAACTTCAAGTCACGTACAACGATTCCATAACTAATAATTGGCGCAAAATAATTACTTAAACTGTCACTTCATTACACATTGTTTTCCTCCTCAGCATCTCCTTCTTCATCCTCGCCTTCTTCTTCCTCTCCTTCTTCTTCCTCTTCTGATTCTTCTTCTTCTGATTCATGATCTCCTAACACTTCCCCTTTTTCATAGTCCTCTGATGATGGGGATGGTGGGTGATCTGCAAAAGAGTTCGGGCAGTTTCTCTTGTCGTGATTGGACATTCGCTTACAATTATTACATAAGCGTTTGGGCTTTTTTGCTAAGGCAACAGCCTTTGCCTTGCTCGACAACATCCTTTTACCACTACCTTTGTTTTTGCACTGTTTTGGTGGAAGAATTGTGATCTTTTCACTCACTGTACAACCAAGTATTGTCTCAATTTCTTGTTGTTTATTCGGGGGGCCCCATTCTGGTAATAGTTTCTCCTTAAATTCTCGAACTAAGGTGCACAAGCTCTCAACCTCAGCCTTACCCCTTCCCCTAAGTAACCCAACGGTCTCGTGAACTTCTGACCACAAATTCGCCAGCTCAAGTAGTTAACCATCAATGACAACAATGTCTTCTGTTATTGAACCACCACCGTCTAACATAGTAAAGCGCAGTGCATCTTTAGTCCATCTTTTAGCAACATAAATGATGGGAACCGTTTTGAGACCATTGGATGTAAAAATCCATATGAGATGGCGGCACAATAATCCTTTTGTTTCAAACATTTTACAGGTGCATCTTCCCTCAAGTGTACCTAGCACATAATTAAATTTGTCAACACTTTAATTTACAAATACTGTAACTTCAGGACCATTATATGTAACTTCAATACTTCATTGTGTTACTTCAATACTTCATTGTGTTACCTCAATACCATTGTTACTTCAATTAACAAATTCTGTAACTTCAATATCAGAGGATGACTTCAAGATAAACATTATCTAATTGTGTTACTTCAATACGTAATTGTGTTACTTCAATACTTTATTATGTTACTTCAGTACCATTATATGTAACTTCAATACTTCATTGTGTTACTTCAATACTTCATTGTGTTACTTCAATACTTTATTATGTTACTTCAGTACCATTGTTACTTCAATTGACAAATACTGTAACTACAGAGACTAATTTTCAAATACTTTAAGACCAACGACATTTTGTGCCACTTCAATTAACAAATTCTGTAACTTCAATAACAGAGGATGACTTCAAGATATACATTGACTAATTGTGTTACTTCAATACGTTATTATGTAACTTCAATACGTTATTAGGTTACTTCAATACGTAATATTAAAGTAAGGTAACTTTAATGGACTCCAATGTGATTAGTGTGTTACTTAAATAACTAAATGTGTTACTTCATTGTATAACTTCAATACTATTATTATGTTACTTCAACGAATAATTGTGTAACTTCAACTTAATCCTGGGTAACTTCAAGCTAAATCTTGTGTAACTTCAATACATTTTTTTTTTCATATTGTCTGTAACTTCAATGTGATTAGTGTGATTAGTGTGTAACTTCAAGAACATTATTGGTAACTTCAAGTATATGTGTATTTAATGAACTTTGTAAATTTAAATAAATGGTAAACATTGACAAATTACGTGGGTTGTATTCAACTTCAAAATCCTTTCCTCTTAATGTATCAGTTACTGTTGTCACCTCAAGTTCACCTATCTTGGCGTACCCCCCGGTTTTACATGTATCGAAAGAGTATTTGACCTCTTCCCTAAACTCATTGAAAATCTCGTGTGTGTAGATTTTCGCTCCGTGTTTTTCTATAGCAAGATGAGTTTCTGTTTTGGGTGATGATTGTCGGTTATCGTTGTCTAACTTCTTTTGTTGGTGTCTTTGATGGTCCATAGCGCTAACAAAACGCATCCAAAACTCTACCAAAGTACCTGATTTGTGCTCAAATCTCTTAAAAAAACTATTTTCACTCTCCGATCTCTGCGTTGTTCTCATAACGCCTGCCATTTTCAAATCCCTGCAATGCGCCATCACCCACTGTTTCCTTATAGCGTACGTGTCTGAAAACCAATCTTCTGTACCAATCTCATGTTCCGCCATTATGATTTCCCATCTCTTCTCAAAATCAACTGCTTCAAGGTCGTCATCCCATACAATTTCATTCATTTTTTTAATCAAATCGCTGTAATCAGCCCTCGTGGGTCCATACTTGACCGGCACCTTGTTCATGATATGCCACATGCAAAATCGATGACGCGCTGTCTTGAACATTATTGCCACAGATTTTATAATCCCTGGATCCTGATCTGTGATGATGTACTCAGGTTCCTTTCCTCCCATAGCTTTCAAAAATTTTGTAAATACCCAGATGAAAGATTCAAAGTCCTCCTTCGCAATCAAAGCTCCACAAAATGTTACTGACCGTTTATGGTGGTCGACACAGGTAAACGGGGTGAATACCATCGAATATTTGTTGGTACAATAAGTTGGGTCAAAGGACACCGCATCACCAAATACAGAGTAATTCCGTTTCGCAGTAGCGTCAGCCCAAATTGCCCTACGTAGGCTTCCGTCACTGTCTATATCGTAATCGAAAAATAATCCCTGTCTATTTTCAGCCATGTTCTTAAAATGATCTACAAATAACTGACCGTCTCGCTCATGAATGAAGCACTTCACATCCCTGTGTAAGTTTTTGAAATCTGTTAAACTAGCCCCAATATTCTCGAAACCATTAACGTGTTCCTTGCACATATTATAAGTCTTTGTTGCTCCGATCTTCAACTACACACAAAAAACGTAAATTCAAATATTAACTAACTTATATCCAATAATACTGTCACTTTTAATATAAGTTGCAAACAATCTAAATCAACGAGACATTTTAAAATTAATTACTAACCCTCGAGTTATAGATGATGATCTGTTTATGATAACTCGTAATTCTTCTTGACAATTTCTAAAACTCTCGATCATAGACCGAGATTAGTTCGTGATTGTGCCCCTCGGTGATTCGGTCAATACATATTACCCTTTCGTCCATAAATAACCTTATTCTGGCCTTGCACCCGACCCTAGTTATTTTAGTCCTCCTTTTGAGTGTTTCATCCACCTTGTATGATTTACTGAACCCCTCTCGGTTGCAAACCAGAAGCTTTGATTTCACTTTCCCATCACGCCACTTCTTTGTTGTGTACTTCCGAACGTCAAAGCCACAAGCAAGTGCATATATTTTGTAGAAATCAACTGCTTCATCAATAGCAGAGAACTCCTGCCCGACGTACGGAGTAAATTCATCTTCTACTTTCGTACAAAACACCCATTCTCCGTCAGCAAATGAACCTGCATAAGTTGTACAAATTATATATGTTACTTTAACAACAACATGTGTTACTTCAATGTACAGGTAGTGAAACTTCAACACTTTAATCTTTTACTTCAACAACACGTGTTACTTCAATGTACAAGTAGTGAAACTTCAACACTTTAATCTTTTACTTCAACAACATGTATTACTTCAACAACATGTGTTACTTCAATGTAACAGGTAGTGAAACTTCAACACTTTCACTAGTACAAAAATCACTTACGGCTACGATTAAAAAGGACATATGGCTACGGTTGTACAACCGTAGTAAATCAAGGCGTTGCCATAAGTCAGGGAGTTAAGGCTACGGTTGTTCAACCGTAGCCAAAAATTTTAAAGGCTACGGTTGTTTTATTGAACCGTAGCCAAAAGATAAGAAAAGGCTACGGTTACATACAAGTAACCGTAGCCTTTTCTATCTTATGGCTACGGTTGTAAAAGAAGAACCGTAGCCGTTTCTAAATAAAAAAAATAATAATAAATGGTAGCCTTATACAAACTATGTATTACAGGATGTACATTCATAGCTAAAATTATCCAAACTAAATACGATTGTATATCTTGGGAGCACGTTAATACATCAATCTACAAATTTACACATGCTTCAAAGACAATCAATATTTCTATCTAAAATACTATTTCCCATAAAACATAAATCTTCATGCTGCAAAGCTCCACTACTCTCGAAAAATTCTCTGCGACAAACGAAATAAAAGATATCACTAGATTGCTTAGGCACGCACAAGTTAGAGATATTACAACACCTTAACCTCAGCTTACAGCCAACCACACCATATTACAACATTTTATATCAAGACAGCAGTATTTGACACCATTTCACACTATATCAGCAGCAATTTAGGGACATTTAAAACATATTTCAACAATACAAAAATATATTCAGCAAGTTACACCATATTTTAGAAGAACAGCAAAACGTTAAAGCGTTTTACATCAAAACAGCAAGATTTTACAGCATTCTGTACTATTTTTCAGCAAAACAGTGAACATTTTCAGTAATTTAGACCTTAATACAACTAAACATCAACAATTTACAACATTGTGCACCATATTACAGCAAAACTGCAAAATTTTTCCGCAATTCAAACCTTACTAAAGCAAAAAGGCAACATTTACAGTATTTTACACTATATTATAGCAAAACAGCAAGTTTTTCCAGCAATTCAGACCTTATCACAGCAAAAGAGCAACAATTTGCAGCATTTTACACCATATTACGGCAAAATAGAAAGCTTTTTCAGCAATTTGGACCTTACTACAGCAAAAGAGCACTATCTTACACTATTCGAGCAAAACAACAATATTTTTCAGCAATTTTGACCCTGTTACAGCAAAACAACAACAATTTACAGCATTTTACTCCATATTTTAGCAAAACAACGATAATTTATAGCAGATTACACCTTATTAGAGCAAAAAAATAACATATAACAACTTGTTTCATAAAAAACGCTATGTCATTATTAGAATTAAAAGTGTGCTTATGGAGCAATATACATAGTCGGGTACACGTTTCAATAATATTATGACACCAATGCAACAAATAAATTCGATAGGACCTAAAATCAAATAACTATGTCATCATTAGAAATAAAAGTGTAGTTATGGAGAAACATACATAGTCAGGAAATGTGAGACCATCTTAAGTTTTGACATTGTCATTTATTGGAGTAAGATATTGAAACCAGTCAAGAAAGATCTCTTTCACTGACAAGAAAGTTGCATTTTAGTGTCTCAGTTAATCACCACAATATATACTCAGCTAAAGAATGTCCAAATGCACAACTTGATGATTTTGTTAAATTTTAGTCTTACTAATAGAGTGCGAACTCTTGCATAGTTGTTGTATTTTTCCTTACATTCTGCGTAATAGGGATGGTTTTTGGTAGAACATGCAAATATATTTATCCATCACAACATAAACAAGCTTATGTAGTTAGTATAAATAAAATCATGAAGTTTGGTACAACTACAAAAAAACTAGGACAATAAGCGAAACATGACAAATAAGATTACTGCTTTCTACTTAAGGGCAATCACTTACAAATTGAAAGAACAGTCATAATGGTATTATTGACTAAACCATAAAAACTGCAAACAAAAAGATTAACGAACAATGTACTTTACCCTCCGAAAGCTCCTAAAGGAATGTCGTCTTATTGCTTTGCCACTGAGAGAGTCTCTTCTAGCAAAGGTACTCCTGCAAGATCAATTAATAATCTTCTGAAACTTAAGCTCGATCCCTAGTTAATACAAAACAAAACTTTCACTCATATGAGTGGGTATACAAGAAATATTAATCAAAGATGCAAACCATCAATTGTCTCTTGAAGCTAAAGTTGATGATTCACAAACCATCTGATTTTTTCAGCTCATTCATTTGGTCACAAATATACAGGAAAGAATAAAAAATGTCGGCCTTTGTGCTAAATGTAAATTGTCAAACTAACTCACAATCTGAATTTTAATGTGTATTCTAGTTCTTCGTAAAAAAAAATGACAATCTTAATTTAAAAAGTATTCAACTTTTCATTTCAATTATACTGCAAACACACAAAGCTACCAACTTTTGCATTCTACACCAAGCTAATAACCAAACAATCCTAATACTAAACATAACATTCAATTACATTGATAATAGTCATATTCACATCATTCAAAACATGACATTAAAATTACACCAATTAGAATATTAAGAGAAAACCAAAGGAGATCAAATAAAACTAAATTGACTTAAAATAATATTGAGTTATTACAGACCAAAAGAATCTAAATGTAGATAGCATTAACAAAGGGATTTGATTGAGAAATTAAGCCTAAGGCAAAAATTCAAGTCGAAATACAGTTACAGGTTACAAATCAGTCTAGTTGGATAGATGTTACCCGTAGATCTAAACACCACAAAAATAGTTAGGGGAGTTGAAATCAAATTACACCGCACAAACCGTATAATCTTTGAACAAGTTTTCCTTGAGTTATTTTAGTGAAGGGATTCAATACTCTTGCTCAACTCTCCCAATTTATTTATCTTAAACCTCTCACTTTGACTTACCAGTTGCTTGGAAAAAGACGACCCACAAAAAATTCACGGCCACAAACAGTTGTCAATATGTTTTGCTTTACGCAAATTATACAGAAATGAGTAAATGACAAATTCAACTCATTGATAAATGCTATTACCTCTACTAGTTTCTTCATGAGCTGTACTTTCTCTTTTACTCAAATCAACAGTAGAAAACTAATTATCTCCAAACTGAAATCAAATTTAATTGAATAACCCTAACTCTAATACTCAATTGTACCCTAACATAATATAAGTAATCGAATCCCAAAACGCAATCATCATACGAAATCAAAATTCAGTGACAAATGAAAACAAATCCTACAAAAACATATGAATTGCGATTACCTTGAAAAATATTGAAATTAAAAATCGTACTTGATTAAGGTTTGCGAACTGGAACTTTGACGAATTCTACCGACGTGGTCATGGGTCGTGGGTCGTGGGTCGTCGGTGAAAAGGTGGCTGCTAGCGATAACACGGTGGTTGTCAGTGAGAGGTGGCTCCTGGCGGTAATAAGGTCGCTGTGAATGAAAGCAATGATAAAGCTTGTGGAGTTGTGGGTATGGTTATAAGACTCATAACTCATAAGACTATTAATAAGAAGAATATAAAAATACATGTGTTCCGTATCTACATGTTTTAATTAGATTTTTTTTATTTAAGGCTACGGTTCCTAATAATGACCGTTGCCTTTTATTTTCTTTCATATATTCGGCTACGGTTGTTTGACAATAACCGTAGCCTTTTATAATAGGCTACGGTTATTTTTAACAACCGTAGCCTTTTCTACTTGCCAAATGTCATTTTTGTACTAGTATTTAATCTTTTACTTCAACAATATGTGTTACTTCAATGTACAAGTAGTGAAACTTCAACACTTTCATCTGTTACTTCAACAACATGTATTACTTCAACAACAACATGTGTTACTTCAATGTACAAGTAGTGAAACTTCAACACTTTAATCATTTACTTCAACAACATGAGTTACTTCAATGTACAAGTAGTGAAACTTCAACACTTTAATCTTTTACTTCAACAACATGTATTACTTCAACAACCATATGTATTACTTCAACAACAACATGTGTTACTTCAATGTACAACAACATGTATCACTTCAACGTTGTTTTATTAGACTTTAACAACATGTGTTACTTCAATGTACAGGACTTCAAGACTTCAATGTACAGGACTTCAATGTACAACAACATGTATCACTTCAACGTTGTTTTATTAGACTTTAATGTAAATACCTATAACTTCAAGACTTTCAAACTTTAAGGATATTTTCTGACACTTTAATTCATGAATAGTGTAACTTCAAAATCATTTTTTAACTTTAATATCAATCAGTATAACTCGAAGCCTATTTTAATACAAACTCTAATGTGTGACTTCAACGATGTTTTGCAGACCTTCAACGACAATACAAGTAACTACAAAACTATATGTAACTTTAACAACTATCAGCATCACTTCTATACACAATTAATGTAACTTCAATTAATGGACAATATATTATGTACTTCAACAACATGTGTAACTTCAATGTACAGGTAGTGAAACTTCAACACTATGTCACTTCAACGTTGTTGTATTGGACTTTAATGTAAATACCTGTAACTTCAAGACTTTAATGTGCTACATATCTTCAGTAGAACTTCAATACTAGTTCATCAATATTATTCACTTCAATCTATAGTTATAATATTCAATAATATTCACCAATAAAGTAAACTAACAATAAAAAAAAAACAAGTCTTGTAAAATTCTAATAATGAAGATACAGTTTCACTTTAACTCTGTTTTATGAAACTTTAATAGCAATATGTGTAACAGTGTTAAAAATCACAATATCATTGTTTTCACTTCAACAACAACATGTGTAACTTCAATGTACAGGTACTGAAACTTCATCATTATGTCACTTCAACGTTGTTTTATTAGACTTTAATGTAAATACCTCTAACTTCAACGTTGCTACATGTTTTTATAGAACTTCAATACTAGTTCATCAATATTATTCACTTCAAACTTTAGTTCTAATATTACTTCAATAAAATCTAATATTCTAATATTCAACAATATTCACCAGCATGATTCAGTATTAATTTAAGTTGCCAATAAAGTAAATTAAAGTAAAATAACAAACAAAAACCAAGTCTTGTAAAACTTTAATAATGAAGATACACTTTCACTTTAACTGTGTTTTATGAAACTCTAATAGCAATATGTGTAACTTCAACTAAAAAAAATCCGTAGATGCTTTAACAGTGAAAAAAAATTATGCTCCAGTCTTTATTTAAAAAAAACCTAGAAGAAACATCAATAATTTATTTATAATACAAAACATCAATAATAGAACTTACCATTAGCGTATTCAACAATTTGTTGATCAGACATGACGCTATTGAAGAAACCTTGCAAATATTTGGAATATTTTAGACAGTAATAGTAACAAAATCTGATTGTAGATTATTGTTCCAGCACAATTATGAAGCTTTTGACTGTAGAGAGAGGTTGTGAAGTTGTATTATAGAGATAGAAAGTAGTATTATAGAGGTTGTGAGCTTTTGCATGATGGATACAGGATAAATGACTAAAACCTAATGGATATTGTCAGATATAGTACGTTCGCTTGTGTCTTGGGGCAGTGAAACCCACTAACATGCATAAATCTGATTTTCCTTTTTTTTCTTGGGCCTATTGAAGCCATTACCTCTCTCTCCATCTCAACCATTGATTTGGTTGATCCAAAGGCCCTTATAAGGACTTAAGGACTCACATAATATAAGGGACTCATAAGAACCTATCTATATATATATATATATATATATATATATATATATATATATAGAAAGGATCATGTAAGTCCTCTTAGGAAAGGTGAGTCCATATGTGACAACCCTCGCGAATGCGGAAATATAAAACATACAAGCATGTGAAATAATATGCGGAAATATGAAGTTTTAAAAACTTTTATACATGCAAGATAGATAAAACGAGGAGTGTCAAAATATTACAAACTAAGTGCGGAAATACAACAAAGAGACGGGGTCTCTCAAAATGTTAGCAAAGAACAAGTGTTTAACAAAACTAGCTAAAATCGTCTAGAGGTGAAACTTCCAGGGACAACGCCCGCTAGCTCACACCCGAACCCAAAATAGTCAAAAGCAAAAAGCCATCCACGCAAGCAACCTGTTCATCCATTAAAAACATGAACGCCACAATCAGTGGGGAGTAACTCCGGGTTCTCCCAGCCATATCACATTAAACGTACATCAAAGGAAATACAAAAGTAGAGCATGCATACATAAATATATACATGTGAGATACGATAAGAATAGATAGGCAATCCAATACATAATGATAAGATCATATGGAAATCAAATCCGAAACCGTCACGTTATTCAAGACTCGGGGAAGACACTCTTAGGCAACCGAATACGCTCACTAGGGCTTGCATCTCACCGTTAGCGGTATAAGTTTGATAAGATTGAGACTCGACAATCAAACCATGCCAAGTCATGCAATGACCATGAATAAATCCATCATGTTATCATCCATTCAAACAACCCAATACATAGACGGTGCCCAATCATGCATTGACCATGAATAATATCATGAAATCACGCATTCAAGAACGACGACACAAAACGACATCTCTCACGGTAAATGAAACGCACTAGCACCGTGTACATGGCAAGTATGATTAACAGGCATCCACGGGATATAACATTTCCCTGAACTCATACACGATGCTACATTTCGTATAATGTAG